>CM042231.1:562500-622500 GCA_023566465.1 Cottus gobio
GCCATCAATACACACGGGACGCCATTAATACACACGGGACGCCATTAATACACACGGGACGCCATCAATACACACGGGACGCCATCAATACACACGGGACGCCATCAATACACACGGGACGCCATCAATACACACGGGACGCCATCAATACACACGGGACGCCATCAATACACACGGGACGCCATCAATAGACACGGGACGCCATCAATACACACGGGACGCCATCAATACACACGGGACGCCATCAATACACACGGGACGCCATCAATACACACGGGACGCCATCAATACACACGGGACGCCATTAATACACACGGGACGCCATCAATACACACGGGACGCCATCAATACACACGGGACGCCATCAATACACACGGGACGCCATCAATACACACGGGACGCCATCAATACACACGGGACGCCATCAATACACACGGGACGCCATCAATACACACGGGACGCCATTAATAGACACGGGACGCCATCAATACACACGGGACGCCATCAATACACACGGGACGCCATTAATACACACGGGACGCCATCAATACACACGGGACGCCATCAATACACACGGGACGCCATTAATACACACAGGACACGGTGTAACATATGAAGACACGTGTAACATATGAAGACACGTGTAACATATGAAGACACGTGTAACATATGAAGACACGTGTAACATATGAAGACACGTGTAACATATGAAGACACGTGTAACATATGAAGACACGTGTAACATATGAAGACACGTGTAACATATGATACACAACGAGGCTCTGGACTCACCCAGTCGGTGGTGAACGGCGCCCCGTTGGCCATCAGGTTCCTGACCTCGTCGTCTTGGCCTTTGCGAGCCGCCTCCAGCAGACGCTTCCCGAGGTCCACCAGCGACATCTGGTACAAACAAACATATTTGTGTCCTTGAAGGCGTCTTAAGAAACTAAACTTCTGCTCATCACTTTCACGGTAAAGTTATCAAATGAATCACACGCATGATGTACTTACTCAGTGTGCTTGTAGTACTGTTACTTGTAGTATTTTTACAATGTGGTATTAGTACTTTTACCAGAGTGTTTTACCGTGTGGTAGCAGTACTTTTACCACAGTAAATTTACAGTGTGGTAGTAGTATTTTTCTTGTAGCAGAGTATTTTTACAATGTGGGAATAGTATTTTTATTGTAGCAGAGTAGTACTTGTACATTACTGTTTTACACTGTGGTATTAGTACTTTTATCAGTGTTTTGTACTCCGGAGTTAGTACTTTTAATTGTACCAGAGTATTGTACAGTACTGGAAGGCCTCCGTGGGCGCGTTGTTGTGTTAAACGGGGAACAATGGTTTATTTTAATGGGAAAGTAGCCGAAGCTAGCTGAGCTAGCCGCATGTCCGGTAATGGAACCCGCATATTCCAATGAGACTCAATGGAGTGGGGCGAGCTTTCCTCCCCGCGGCCGAGGAGCCATCTTACGCGCCTCCACGGGCAGAAAGAAAGTCCGCCACGTGCCGCGTCTCCTCTCCCGGTATTTACCGACACAACCGGCAGAAACACGTCCCCCAGAAACACAACCAGTAAGCGCGACAACAGACAGGAAACCGTGCGATATTAAGTTGTGTGTTTTCCGGAGGAAGTCAGACAGAAAAGTCCTCTTTTACACGCGAGAGAAAAAACTACTTCCACATCCGGTTAACTAGCATCTGCGAGTGCGCGCCGTCAAACCGCAGCGTGAGACTCGCCTCGTGCAGCTCCTTTTAATTAATATAACCTCACACGTTTTACACCTGAAGACGAAGATAATAATGTAGTTGTATACCGTTTGAGGATGAAACGGAAGAAACTTACCGCGTTCCGGTGCGTGAGACGAGCTCTCCGCTAAGCTAATGCTAGCGCGCGACCCGGACAAGCAGAACAGATCCCTCCGCGCGCGCGTGTGACACGGCTCTCTGTGCGCGTGTATTACTCCGCGTTACTCCCACAAACAGGGCGGCAAAGTGCACTCTCTTCTCTCACAAAGCGCGAAACGGGTTTTCTGCGGCACGTTAGCGAGCGGCGGAACTGGATGTCGCCTTCAACATAAGAGCGTTAAGTAATGAAAATATTCTATTAAAGTGGGTGTTTACGGTATATTCTTTTAAATTCCTTTTAAGTTAATGATTAACATTTAATATTTTCTTTGTCATTTTTAAATCTTGGAAAACTAGATTGTGTTATCTTATTTCAAAGGGAAGCAATTTGTGCTGTATGTTTGTATGAACGATTAAATTATATTTATTTTATTAGTTAAATTGGAATCACTCGACTTAAATCATTACCTCGTGCTATGTCTAACTTTGTCTATTTGATAAAAAATAACGCTTTTCATAGAGTAGTGACACCATAACAAGAACAATTTGGCAGTCTGGATTTTATTCGAAAAGTCTCGACCGGAAGTGTGATGTAGCTCCTGTTAGCCAGTTAGCACGCAGACTGTTAGCTCCTTACCTTGCAGTGGGTTTTACCTTCTTCTCTCGTATGTTCTCCGAGGTTACGTTTTCTTGCGTGACGCGGGTTCTCAGGTAGCTCACGAGCCGAGAAGGATTTTATAAAAAATGTTATTTTTGTGTTTTTTTCTGGTACAAAAATGGCGGCTCGCGACACCGGAGGAGGAAGCCGGAGTAAGTTTAACCTCCTTGTGGGCGTGGCTCTGTGTCCGCGCACAGGGAGCAGACCTCAGGTCAGTGTGAGCTGCGGAGTCACAGAACCGCAGAAGCGAAGGCGGACCTCAGGTCAGGCGGGAGAACCTGCGCACTGCGACTGTGCACTCAGAGCTCCATGTTGTTCAAGCCTCTTGATTATTCTAATAGTGTTTTTATTCATTTATAGCTGAGAAAAGAGTCTTTGTGTGAGGTCATATAAATATACATATACACTCACCTAAAGGATTATTAGGAACACCATACTAATACTGTGTTTGACCCCCTTTCGCCTTCAGAACTGCCTTAATTCTACGTGGCATTGATTCAACAAGGTGCTGAAAGCATTCTTTAGAAATGTTGGCCCATATTGATAGGATAGCATCTTGCAGTTGATGGAGATTTGTGGGATGCACATCCAGGGCACGAAGCTCCCGTTCCACCACATCCCAAAGATGCTCTATTGGGTTGAGATCTGGTGACTGTGAACTCATTGTCATGTTCAAGAAACCAATTTGAAATGATTGGAGCTTTGTGACATGGTGCATTATCCTGCTGGAAGTAGCCATCAGAGGATGGGTACATGGTGGCCATAAAGGGATGGACATGGTCAGAAACAATGCTCAGGTAGGCCGTGGCATTTAAACGATGCCCAATTGGCACTAAGGGGCCTAAAGTGTGCCAAGAAAACATCCCCACACCATTACACCACCACCACAGTGGTAACAAGGCATGATGGATCCATGTTCTCATTGTGTTTACGCCAAATTCTGACTCTACCATCTGAATGTCTCAACAGAAATCGAGACTCATCAGACCAGGCAACATTTTTCCAGTCTTCAACTGTCCAATTTTGGTGAGCTCTTGCAAATTGTAGCCTCTTCTTCCTATTTGTAGTGGAGATGAGTGGTACCCGGTGGGGTCTTCTGCTGTTGTAGCCCATCCGCCTCAAGGTTGTGCGTGTTGTGGCTTCACAAATGCTTTGCTGCATACCTCGGTTGTAACGAGTGGTTATTTCAGTCAAAGTTGCTCTTCTATCAGCTTGAATCAGTCGGCCCATTCTCCTCTGACCTCTAGCATCAACAAGGCATTTTCGCCCACAGGACTGCCGCATACTGGATGTTTTTCCCTTTTCACACCATTCTTTGTAAACCCTAGAAATGGTTGTGCGTGAAAATCCCAGTAACTGAGCAGATTGTGAAATACTCAGACCGGCCCGTCTGGCACCAACAACCATGTCACGCTCAAAATTGCTTAAATCACCTTTCTTTCCCATTCTGACATTCAGTTTGGAGTTCAGGAGATTGTCTTGACCAGGACCACACCCCTAAATGCATTGAAGCAACTGCCATGTGATTGGTTGATTAGATAATTGCATTAATGAGAAATTTAACAGGTGTTCCTAATAATCCTTTAGGTGAGTGTATATGTGAGGTATATACCCTCTATATACATTATAAATGTATCAGCCATTGTGACTGTGGGTCAGTGGTCAGTGGTTAGCAAGTCAGTCTTTCAATCAGAGGGTCGGTGGTTCAAACCCCGGCTCAGCCAGTCCATGTCGTTGTGTCCTTGAGCAAGACACTTAACCCTCATTGCTCACCGTTGCTGTGTCTACGGTCTACTGTATATCATGTAAGTCTCTTTGGATAAAAGCGTCAGATAAATGAAATGTAATGTTAAACAATACTTCAAATCAATAAGTTGGACTAAGCACTTTTTTATTATTTGATTTGTCAGTTATTTAATTAATACGTATCTATTTCTATATATCTTTGTTAAACAAATATGTGAACGTCTATGTTTCCAGGAGATGGAATTATCTTTTACTTCTTTTTATAGAAATATCAGATATACAAATAAATGAATTAATAAAAAAAGGAACACATGTTTTGGGCTGAAAAATCAAATAATAAAAAAGAGTATTGTTTAAAATGGCTGATATATTTCTGTAAGAAAATATATATAGTATTAATTAAATACTAATTTTATAAATGTGTGTGTATGTATGTATATATATATGTATGTATGTATGTGTGTATATATATATATATATATATATATATATATATATATATATATATATATATATATATACCTCAGAAGGGTTACAAGTGAACTGTTTACTTGTGATTCATATTTCATGAATAAATTAATTAGAGGCAATAAAAGTGGACATTAACTTTTATTGTTGGCAGGTTTTACATTCTGACAAGACGAGCTGCAGTTTCTCTCCCGCTGGATCCAGTTTGAGGCGCGCTGGGAAAACAACATGAGAAATACATAAATAAATAAAGTAATAAATAAGGAAACTGAACAGCAGCTCAGGGTCAAAGAAACAAAAAGGCACGAATGGAAACCGATAAAAACTGTTCTCAGGGGGCTTGAACTCATCACCTCCTGTAAGTAAATAAAGCCTTTCTTCAACTGGAGACTCAAGATCAAAAGGGTTTCTGTTATTTAGTCCACCTAGAACCTGGACTCTTTCAGAGTGAACACAGTCTGCAACCAGGTCTGGGTTTAGATCTGGGATCAGGTCTGAAATCAGGACAGGGATCAGGTCTGGGTTTAGATCTGGGATCAGGTCTGGATTCAGTTCTGAAATCAGGTCTGAGATCAGGTCCGAGACCAGGTCTGGGTTCAAGTCTGGATCACACGGTGAGTTCAGTGAACCAGGATCAGTCTCTGCAGCCCTCTGTCCGCTCGCTTTTACTGTGAAAACCACGCTCTTATTTCGATGACTTCATCAAACAGGCAGAGGTCAGGGGTCATGAGGTTGATCTGGGGTCAGGGGCCAGGAGGCTGATCTGGGGTCAGGAGGCTGATCTGGGGTCAGAGGTCAGGAGGCTGATCTGGGGTCAGAGGTCAGGAGGCGGAGCGGTGCGTTTCAGAGCAGCAGCTTGAGGTCGGCCAGCAGAGCGTCCACGTCGGCGATCGGAGCTCTCCAATAATTAAAGGAGGAAAACTCAGTCATCTCACCCTGCAGACAGACAGACAGACAGACAGACTATTAAAGAACAAAGATCAGAACACGTCTTATAAAAGAATAAAAGGTGATGTTATAAAGAGGAGAGCTGTTCGCCTCCTCACCTCCTCGTGCTGAGTCCTTACTGAGGACGACTCGTCCTTTCCTTTGACGCTATTGGCCGGCGGCCCGCCCATCAAGCCGAGGTCCTCCAGCTCCGACAGGTCGAGGGCTGCGATTGGCTGCCTCCAGAACAGGAAGGAGTCGTACTGGCTCCTGGACTTCTGCATCGTGTACTGGGAGTACAAAGACACAAGAGGGGTAGTACTGGGAGTACAAAGACACAAGAGAGGTAGTACTGGGAGTACAAAGACACAAGAGAGGTAGTACTGGGAGTACAAAGCCTGCCTGCCTGTCTGTCTGTCTGTCTGTCTGAGGTCAGTGAACTAAAAGCAACTCCAGTTTATTTTAAACTTATTATTTTTAGTTTTGCAGCTTCAACTGAACTCAGAACAGTTTGAACAAACAAAACTTTATTTAAATGTTACAGCTGATCTGGGATCTGCTGACTCATCCTCTAACGCGGCTGATGTATCTAACAGGTCCTGAACGCCTCACCAGCTCCGCCTTAAAGGAGCTGATGTCTGTAGGGGCTCAGTGGTTAGCAGGTCTGTCTTTCAATCAGAGGGTCGGTGGTTCGATCCCAGGCTCCACCAGTCCATGTCATTGTGTCCTTGAGCAAGACACTTAACCCTCATTGCTCACCGTTGCTGTGGTTACGGTCTACTGTATATCATGTAAGTCTCTTTAGATAAAAGCGTCAGCTAAATGAAATGTCTCCAACTGGCCCTGAACGCCTCACCAGCTCTGCCTTAAAGGAGCTGATTCTATTTTACATGAACCATGAATAAGTCTTAATTATAATTATCATAAATACACACAGACATATTAAACATATACATGCATTTATTCAGATTCCTCCAGGGACTCTAAAACAGAAACTGGGTCATGACGTCATCACCTGCAGACTGAAATAACATCAGCCACCAGACTGCGTGTATTTATATACATGAAATATGAAATATGGAATACATTTATTGCTTCATATGTGTTCATGTATTGATCGCTCCATTAGAGGCGTTGGCCGATGATACAGCTGAAAAACGAGTCCACACGAGGAATTACTGTTAATTAAGGTGAAAAATTGTTTGAATGTTGAATGTTTATTAATAAATATCATATATATCAGAGACGTGTTTACCTTCGTGTTTCCGGTGAGAGAATAAAGGCTTCTGTCGGATCTTTTTGTTCCAGTCGCTGCTCCTCTGCTGCAGGTTGAAGGGGCTCTGCGCATGCGTCAAGCTCACCCCGATGTGCAGGGGCTTCCGGTTTTACGTTTCACAATAAAGGCCGAAGGGCGGTTCATGCTTTTAGTCTTTCTGTCGACGAAGTCCTCTATAATTTTAATACTCCAACATATATACCTTTCAACATATTGTAGTTGGAAGTACTATGATGTGTATTCCTATGTTTAATAATGTATTTCTGACGGAGCACATAAGTTATTATTGTAACTTTATTATTTGATCTGTATGTTCGCTATAGAACAGGTATTGAATCATAGAGAACAATAATTATACAAAACATAGTAACGAGCATCTTTATTCTGTAATATGAGGTAATGATAATAATAAGAAGAAGAAGAAAGAAAGAAAAGGGCAGACAACTTTAATACAATGTTTGTAACCGTAGAATGCACTTATTGAAAGTCGCTTTGGATAAAAGCGTCAGCTAAATGAAATGTAATGTAATGTAATCTGAAAAATTAAAATACATTGTAAAAAGAGAACAATCAATATTAAAATTAAAATAAAGAAGATAAAGTTCTACATGTATTGTTTAACATCATGTTAAAATCTATGAATCATATGTGACGGGATATTTTAATTTACTATATATACTGAGCGTCAAACGTTATGCTTTTATTTTGAAAGATGTGCACACCGGTATGTTCGAAATATATTTCTGGCTCACACACACACGCACACACGCACGCACACACACGCAGTGATGGACGTCTATTTAAAGCCAAATCAATAATTTTTACATTTTGAAATAATTAATCCCGTTAAATATAAATATATATATATATATTTTGTTGTTGAAATAATTAAAACATGCCGTTACGTTTTAATTATATATGAAAAACATCCGTGTTTCTGTGAATGGAGTCTGCTGCCAGCAGGGAGCGCTGCTGGACTGGAAACTCACAGGAAGCTGCAGGAAAATAAAAGAAAGAAATCCGTGTCAGTGTTTCCTGGTTGGAACCACACCTCAAAGAGAGAGAGAGAGAGAGAGAGAGAGAGAGAGAGAGAGAGAGAGAGAGAGAGAGAGAGAGAGAGAGAGAGAGAGAGAGAGAGAGAGAGAGAGAGAGAGAGAGAGAGAGAGAGAGAGAGAGAGAGAGAGAGAGAGACTCTGGACCTGCAGCTGGTTCTGGTCTCAGTCTGCAGACTCTAGTCCGCCGCGCGGCTTCCTGTCTGAGCTCCTCGGTGAGTCTTTGAGTCTTTTCTTTTCTCATCAAAGTGATCTAATAAAGGTTGTAAAGGTTGTGTTTAGAAGACAGAGCGCTCACTCTGCTCCACATACAGGGCTCAAGTCCGAGGACTACAAGAGGACTGGCTGCAGACATTTTAACTGATCTGAGGGCACGTTGGGGTTTTATAAAAATACCAGACTGCTTTATACTTAGTACACGTGTAATAACAAGGTAATAGACAAACAGGCCTTTAAAGGAAAGAAATAAGACATTTATTTGAGGTTATCTTTGGACTGTGATCTGGTTTCTGGTTTCTGAGCCGGAGGAGACTTTGATTCTGCACCGGGTCACAGGATGTGACAGAGTGAACTGGAACACCACCGGTTTGAGTTCCTGCTTCTTCCATTCATCAACTGAATCTGTGAGTCAGACAACAAGTTCCATCCCTTTGAGTCCAGAACATTGAAGTCCAGGAGGTGGTTAGCTTAGCACAACACCTGGAGGCTGGGGGAACCGTTAGCCGGGCTCCAGTTGAGAGAGAGAACCCCTTTGGACAAAATCTGTGGCTTACGAAACATATTTTACTTTTGATTGAAATCTTCTTTGATGCTAAAGAAATCCCACTGAGGTCAGAGGTCACAGACACTGCAGATAAAATGCTTCAGGAAACCTTCAGGAGCTTCTGAAAACGTGGTGCTTTCCAGACCTGGAGCCACAGCAACAAACAGCTTCATCGCCAACGAGGTTCTCACATCTCAGGACTTTGATGTGTTCCAACCGTACGTTGCGTTCAGGTGCCGTTGGAAACGCGGTAACTGTGTCCTGTTTGTGGATGAAGCAGATGACCAGCTGGGTGTGTGTGTCTGTCTGTGTGTGTGTGTGTGTGTGTGTGTCTGTGTCTCTAGAGTTGTGTCTGAACATGTTATGTCTCTGGTTAGTTTCATGGTTAGTTTCTTAGTGTTTCCTGGTTAGTTTCCTGGTGTTTCCTGGTTAGTTTAATGGTTAGTTTCCTGGTGTTTCCTGGTTAGTTTCCTGGTGTTGTCTGGTTTGTTTCCTGGTGTTTCCTGGTTAGTGTAATGGTTAGTTTCCTGTTGTTTCCTGGTTAGTTTCCTGGTGTTTCCTGGTTTGTTTCCTGGTGTTTCCTGGTTAGTTCACTGGTGTTTCCTGGTTTGTTTCCTGGTGTTTCCTGGTTAGTTCACTGGTGTTTCCTGGTTTGTTTCCTGGTGTTTCCTGGTTAGTTTAATGGTGTTTCCTGGTTAGTTTCTGGGTGTTTCCATGTTTAAAACCGACAAACAGACAAATCTTCACTTGGACCAACAAGTCATGAATCAGAAACCAGGTGTTTCCTGGTTAGTTTAATGGTGTTTCCTGGTTAGTTCCCTGGTGTTTCCTGGTTAGTTTAATGGTTAGTTTCCTGGTGTTTCCTGGTTAGTTTAATGGTGTTTCCTGGTTAGTTTCCTGGTGTTTCCCTGGTTAGTTTAATGGTGTTTCCTGGTTAGTTTCCTGGTGTTTCCTGGTTAGTTTAATGGTGTTTCCTGGTTAGTTTCCTGGTGTTTCCTGGTTAGTTTAATGGTGTTTCCTGGTTGGTTTCCTGGTGTTTCCTGGTTAGTTTAATGGTGTTTCCTGGTTAGTTTCCTGGTGTTTCCTGGTTAGTTTAATGGGGTTTCTTGGTTAGTTTCCGGGTGTTTCCATGAGTCCTGCAGAGTCTTGCAGAGTTGGACTCTGGTCTCTGTGTCTGTTGGCGTGCAGAGAAGTGGATTTAACCTTCAGTCTTTATGTCAACACACACACACACAGTATCAACTCTGCTGCCAAACCAAATGCATTCACTTTAATATAAGATAACACAATTATATAATCTGCTTATATCAATAATATCCTATGATTTTTATATATATATGTACAGATTTAATATACATATACATATATACTAATACATTATATTCGTCTTCTTCTTCCTCTTCTCTATGTTTTCTTTTGAAATCTTCTTCTTCTTCTTCTTCTTCTTCTTCTTCTTCTCTCTGTTTTCTTTTGAAAAGTGAAACCCCGAACAGGAAGTGAGGTGATCCATGTTTTCCGTCGTTGGAACAGAACCGTTAGTTTCCTTCAGTGGATGAAAGGTGCGTGTTGTGACCCTCTTGCAGTGAGAGGACCATCACACGCCTCTTTGTGCTCACAGGAAGTGGTCACATGGAGCAGGAAGTGACCAGGAAGTTGAGCGTTTAAGTTTAAACAGTTTAAAATCAGAATCAGCTTGATTTATTTTTAAAAGTTGTTGTTTTAACGTTTGACAACTTGAAATACTTTTCATATACTACATATACTTTCTGAATGTATAGGTATATTATATAAGTACAGTATGTGATAATACAATACGTATATATTGTTTTCTTTCATTCTTTCATATATATATGTATATATATATATGTATATATATATATATATATATATATATATATATATGCCAGTGGTGTAGTATATAAAATGGCGGAATCAGGAGAGGTAGAAGACTTTTGTGAACGTTTAGGTGTCCTTAAATGTTTGTGGGTTTTAGAAATGAGAGCTTCAGGACAGTTCAGAGAGTTCTCCTGTTCTCCTGTGCTCCTGTTCTCTTGTGCTCCTGTTCTCCTGTGCTCCTGTGCTCCTGTTCTCCTGTTCTCCTGTGTTCCTGTTCTCCTGTTCCCCTGTTCTCCTGTTCTCCTGTTCTCCTGTTCTCCTGTTCCCCTGTTCTCCTGTTCTCCTGTGCTCCTGTAGTCCTGTTCTCCTGTTCTCCTGTGCTCCTGTACTCCTGTTCTCCTGTGCTCCTGTACGCCTGTTCTCATGTGCTCCTGTTCTCTTGTTCCCCTGTTCTCCTGTTCTCCTGTACTCCTGTTCTCCTGTGCTTCTGTACGCCTGTTCTCCTGTGCTCCTGTTCTCTTGTTCCCCTGTGCCCCTGTTCCCCTGTTCTCCTGTTCTCCTGTTCCCCTGTTCTCCGGTTCTCCTGTTTAACATGGAGTCCAATGGAGCAGTTGGTTGGACTTCATGTTGCTTTAGGCTCTTTGTGTACAACGAGCACAAGATTTCCTACGTTTTGTGGGATTGAAGGCAAAATACGTTGTTTTCTTTTTACAAGTTTCTGTTGCTCCCTCTCACTCCGGCAGTCGGCTCTCCACTCTGAACATTCCGTGCCATACACACCCATTATAAACTGAAATGGTCCCAAAATGTTTCTGAAACTTGAATAATGATTATATGAAAACTATGCTAGCTATCAAAAAATGTCCAATTGGGCAAATAAGCTCCAGACTTCTGTTAACGTTTTTAACTTCAAATAATTTCTCTACGTTAAAGTGAGGCAAGTTACTATGGGCACAAAGATTTGTTTTGCTCTCTTCAGGCTGAAACCCATTCAAGTCAATGGGACAATTTCTCGTTGCTTTTCACGCTTTAGAGGAAACGGCTGGCCGAATCTCTTAGAAAAGTCATAGCACACGATTTCCCATCATGCTGCACGGTTGGATGCGTTTTGACGTCTGTACCGGCAACGCTGCCGGAGGAGATACTCTGCAAAGTTTTGTGGGACTATGAATATTATTATTAGGCCCGCAGGAGGACATGCAGTGTGAATAGTAATGATTTGTACAATATATATATATATATTTATATATAATGTTATATTTCATATTCATCAGTGTTTAAATAATGGAGTTGGAACGTGTTCGTCCAGTAACACTAAGTCCTACATTTCCCACAATGCAACTGGACCGTTCAAAAATCTGTATGTGTGTGTGTCTGTGTATATATGTGTGTGTGTGTGTTTGTGTGTGTGTGTATATGTGTGTGTGTGTGTGTGTGTGTGTCTGTGTTTGAGTGTGTGTGTGTGAATATTTGTCCCATGATGTCAGTGTGAGGAGGAACAACGGGTTCCCCCCCACAGATGGTATGGTCCGCCTGCCGTCAGTTTTAGGAAGTTTAAAAGAGTGGAAGAGACGGTAGTAAAAGTACACACTCATGTATTGTGCTGTAGTACAACTACAAATCTGCTGAGTGATTACAAAGAGAGACGCAGTAGTACAACATAGTAGTACAACATAGTAGTACAACGTAGTAGTACAACGTAGTAGTACAACGTAGTAGTACAACGTGTAGTACAACAGTACTGGAGGTATTTAGATCTGAAAATAAAAAGCTCTTTTCAGCTGAAACATGAAGCGACTTGTTTCACATTCTTCTGTCTGCTGAAGAGAGTTTAACCCTTTAAAGAATATATAGTATTATATATTCTACAATATATACTAACCAAGGAGTTTAATCCCTATAAGATAAAACACACAATAAAGAATAAGGAATACAAGATAATTAATAAGGAATAAAAATAAATAAAAACATTAAATATATACATTTATAAAAAATAAAATCACAGAAGAAGAGATGATGATCTCGGTTGCAGTAATTAGTCATCTGACCTGAGGTCACCTGAGTGTGTGTGTGTGTGTGTGTGTTATTTCACTTTCATGTTTGTTTCGTCTGAAAACAACAAGAACAAAACCAGAAACTCTTTAATTTAAACTTTACAAGCCTCAGTGTGTGTGTGGACCACACCCAGTGTTTAGTCAGACCACTTAATGTGTTCACTGTGCTGACGTCTCATAGAGAGTGTGTGTGTGTGTTCTTGTTGTTCTATCGTTGTGAGGACTAAGTGTGAGACTGAGGACATTTTAGTTATATTTCCTCTTTATGTCATTTAATTGTTTCTTTATTTATTTATTACCAGAGAGACATTAATCACCTCAACATAAGCATTTCAGAGTTTACTCCTCTCCTCTCACTCAAATGAGTGCTTAAATATTATCAACAGTCCAATAAAATATATAAATACATGATCAATTACCAGGTATTTAACAGAATGGGAGCATGTGATGACTCATTACATTTCATTTAGCTGAAGCTTTTATTCAAACCGACTTACAATAAGTGATTCAACCTTGAGGACAAACTCAGAACAACAAGAATCATGAAGGTATAATTTCATCAATAAAGTTAAACTACAAAGTGCTATCAGTAAGAGACAATCCAGTGCTACTAAAGTGCTGCTACGGTGCTACTTTCCTTACTCATGATTACTGGTTTGGTTTGCTGAAAGCCAACAGGAAGTCATCGTCACTGGTTCCCTCCACCAACAGCCAATCAGATTCTTCTTTTATATTTTATATTATTACAGAACATAATCCTGTTTATGATTCTGCCAGCTTCAGTTCCGCAAAATAATCTTTGCAGATTCACTTTGATGATGTCTGAAGTGTAAAGTAAGAAGCTCACGTCAGGGGAACAGGAAGTGTAACTATGCCGACTCATGCCTGGTGTGAGTCTCATTCCTGCAGATCTCTTCCAGTAGTTCTGATTGTTACTGGGAACATAACCCTTTAGTCTGAACTGAAACTACCGATTATAACTGTGGATTTAAACCAAGTTATTCATTTAAAGTCACATGACATCCTCTCAAACTAAGTTAGTGGAAGAGTCTCAATGGATCACAGCAACACGTTAGTGGGCAGACTGGTACACTGGGTAAACTGGGTGGGACTTTGTGGCCCAGAGCTGAACTGTTTTGAGTCTGGTTTGAAGGACAGAAGCGTAACTCGTGGAGTTCCCCAAGGCTCCATCCTCGGGCCTCTGCTGTTCAGCATCTTAGATTGTGAAAAACAGACAAAAGATCTGCCTCTATGCAGACGACACACATGTTTACATGAGACTCTGTGGACTTTGGGACCAAACAGGAAGTGAGTCCTCAGAGTCCGACAATTCAACAAGACTCAGAAAAGAAGAAGAAAAATCATCCAGATGTAAAATATAATCAAATCAGTTGAATAAATAATAAATAAAGTTCAGATGAAAATTAAAAATCAGGTATATAAATATAAAATGTTTCTTTTCTGTCTCCGCAGGTCGTCTCAGTTTGGATATTAAATCACAAACTCTTCTTCCTGTTTTTGAGACAGTTTTGGGTCTGACGTGGGATTATTTTTTGGGATTTTCTTTGTTTTGCTGCTGGTGCAGTTTTTGCCTGAATGCCCCAGGACTACCCGCAGGCTGCAGCTCCTCCCCCGGCCTGCAGGGCGGCAGCAGAGAGCGGCGGCCAGGCGCTGGACCGGCGGAGCATTGGCATGAGCGACTTCTGGCACAAGATGGGCTGCTGCGTGGTGGCCAAGCCCCCGCCGGTGAGACGCAACTCCACCTCACGTTCCTCCCAGAGGAGGGGGGGGGACCTTTAGACCTTCAGACCTTTAGACCTTTGACCTTCAGACTTTTAGACCTTTAGACCTTTAGACCGTCAGACCCTCAGACCTTCCGACCTTCAGCCCTTTAGACCTTCAGACCTCTTCAGACGACTTCAGCTCCAGTGAGTCTCGCAGCAGCTGGAGGTCACTCAGTGCTTCGTTTGCTCGAACAGGGTTTTTGAGCTTTTTGACCCATCAGCGAGCTACAGTATACCAAGTCCAGTATTTAATCCTCTCGTTGGACGTCTCAGAGTCTTAATCCTGAGCCGGACAGATGTTACGCAACAACTGGACTACAGCGGGCCCTGAGTCCCGGAGCTCTCAGCAGATCAATAGTTACATGTGTAGAAGACCGGAGAACTGATCAGAGATCAATCAAGAAGACAGGCGAACGTCAACGTAACTTTCACTGCTGTTAGCACCGTTAGCTCTGTTAGCACCGTTAGCTCTGTTAGTACCGTTAGCACTGTTAGCGCCGTTAGCACTGTTAGCACCGTTAGCACCGTTAGCAGAGTAATTTTACATTCATGTATTAGTACTTTTACTGAAGTAAAGGATCTAAATACTTCCTCCATCACTGATGGAGGTCAAAGGTTCAGAGAAACCAGCTGATCAGTAAAGTTTGTTTAAAGTAAATATTTGAGTGATCTTCTCAAGTTCTTCATTTTCATCATCATCGCCGTCATTACATAAAAGCTCTGAATAATCCGAAGGAACTTAATCCTCTTGAATCAGATCCCAGATCAGTTCTGTTTCCTCGCAACAGGATTAACTGGATTGAAATGAGGCGTTCAGGGGCAGTATGCCAGAGGTCACGTGTCCCTGAACGCACCACGGAATGTATATAACAGTAGTAGTAGTAATGACATAATTTATTGTTTGTTTGTGATTGTTCAAAATAACCTTGTAAATAACAAAATACAAAAACATTTTTTTTAAATAAATCAAAAAAGATTAAATTAAATGAGAAAAGATTTGAAATCATAAAATTATGAAATAATATGTATTAAAAATAAATGAAATAAAAGGATTTACAGCTTCTTGCAGAATCATTTTTATGATGAATTAATAATGAATGCTTTACTCTTTAAAAGACGATGAAGACAAGGAGAGACACGGACACACACACTTAACTTACCTGTGCATGCATGTGTGTGTGTGTGTGTGTGTGTGTGTGTGTGTGTGTGTGTGTGTGTGTGTGTATAGAAGAAGAGGAGGAGGATTGATCGCAGTATGATCGGAGAACCAACGAACTTCATCCACCTCACACATATCGGCTCTGGAGAGATGGCAGAGGGGCTGCAGCCGGTGAGACCTGTCTGTCTGTTCACCTGTCTGTGTCTCTACCTGTCTGTCTGTTCACCTGTCTGTGTCTCTACCTGTCTGTCTGTCTGTTCACCTGTCTGTGTCTCTACCTGTCTGTCTGTTCACCTGTCTGTGTCTCTACCTGTCTGTCTGTCTGTTCACCTGTCTGTGTCTCTACCTGTCTGTCTGTCTGTTCACCTGTCTGTGTCTCTACCTGTCTGTCTGTTCACCTGTCTGTGTCTCTACCTGTCTGTCTGTCTGTTCACCTGTCTGTGTCTCTACCTGTCTGTCTGTCTGTTCACCTGTCTGTGTCTCTACCTGTCTGTCTGTCTGTTCACCTGTCTGTGTCTCTACCTGTCTGTCTGTTCACCTGTCTGTGTCTCTACCTGTCTGTCTGTCTGTTCACCTGTCTGTGTCTCTACCTGTTTGTCTTGTTTTTAACAATTAAAAAAGACGTAAAAAAAACGTTGAAACGTAAAATACTTAATTAACTATTATGACATAGTTCATGTAATCATTTATATTGATCATGTTTGTGTGTGTGTGTGTGTGTGTGTGTGTGTGTGTGTGTGTGCAGTCGGGCTCGGTACAGGAACAGATGAGGTCTAAAGGCCAGAATATGAACGGCAGGAACAGCATGTTATAGCTGGTAAACACACACACACACACACACACACATTTTCTCTGTATCGAAGATCTTTCTTCAGGTCAGATTTATTAATACGTTTATTTTAACTGACATGGATCAGGTGATCGACCTTCTCCTTCCTCCTCCACGATGACCTCTACGATGACCTTCTCCTTCCTCCTCCACGATGACCTCTACGATGACCTTCTCCTCCCTCCACGATGACCTCTACGATGACCTTCTCCTCCCTCTACGATGACCTTCTCCTCCCTCCACCTTGACCTCTACGATGACCTTCTCCTCCCTCCACGATGACCTCTACGATGACCTTCTCCTCCCTCCTCCACGATGACCTCTACGATGACCTTCTCCTCCCTCCACCTTGACCTCTACGATGACCTTCTCCTCCCTCCACCTTGACCTCTACGATGACCTTCTCCTCCCTCCACGATGACCTCTACGATGACCTTCTCCTCCCTCCTCCACGATGACCTCTACGATGACCTTCTCCTCCCTCCACGATGACCTCTACGATGACCTTCTCCTCCCTCTACGATGACCTTCTCCTCCCTCCACGATGACCTCTACTATGACCTTCTCCTCCCTCCACGATGACCTCTACGATGACCTTCTCCTCCCTCCACGATGACCTCTACGATGACCTTCTCCTCCCTCCTCCACGATGACCTCTACGATGACCTTCTCCTCCCTCCACGATGACCTCTACGATGACCTTCTCCTCCCTCCACGATGACCTCTACGATGACCTTCTCCTCCCTCCACGATGACCTCTACGATGACCTTCTCCTCCCTCCACGATGACCTCTACGATGACCTTCTCCTCCCTCTACGATGACCTTCTCCTCCCTCCACGATGACCTCTACGATGACCTTCTCCTCCCTCTACGATGACCTTCTCCTCCCTCCACGATGACCTCTACGATGACCTTCTCCTCCCTCTACGATGACCTTCTCCTCCCTCCACGATGACCTCTACGATGACCTTCTCCTCCCTCCACGATGACCTCTACTATGACCTTCTCCTTCCTTAAATCAAACCGACTGATGACATCACTGGACTCCGTTTCCCAGAATGCTGTTTCATTCAGGATATGCGATAAATGACAGAATGTCTGTAAACTACATTTCCCAGCATTCACAAGGAAGCGTTCTCTCCACCCGGACCAGAGGTGGGGTGGGGGTGGGGGGGGGGGGGTGGGAGTGTGTGTGTGGGGGGGGGGGTGTGTTAAACACTCAGAGGTTAAACAACCCCCCACCTCTGGTCACATGACCTCAGTGATGACATCATTGGACTTCAACTCCCAGGATGCCTCACACTGCACAGCCTCAGTGCTGGTTCTGAACGATTAAAGACTACAGGAGGGAAAGTCCCTCTATTGTGTGTGTGTGTGTGTGTGTGTGTGTGTGTGTGTGTGTGTGTGTGTGTGTGTGTGTGTGTGTGTGTGTGTGTGTGTGTGTGTGTGTGTGATGTCATAGGTTCTTCCCTTCCACCAGTTTAAATAGACCAGTTGCCTCACTGGTCTATTTAACAGAAGAGAATGAACTCTGAGATGCTTTCAGGATTTTATTGTTTATGACTTTATTGTTTATAACGCTATTGTTTATGACTTTATTGATGATGACTTTATTGTTTATGACTTTATTGTTTATAACGCTATTGTTTATGACTTTATTGATGATGACTTTATTGTTTATGACTTTATTGTTTGTGATGTTATTGTTTATGACTTTATTGTTTATGACGTTATTGTTTATGACTTTATTGTTTATGTTGTTATTGTTTATTTCTGCTGTTTTGGGTGCTTTGCTGTGTTCTTTTCGTCCCTTTGAGTCTCTTCATACGCGAGCTGCAGATTATTATTGTATATTAATATCAGAAGAAGTTTAAATATCAGCAGCCGGTGAGGACTTTTATAAAATAGTCGACGGTTCAAATCCCCAGAAAGTTTAATTCCAGCACTTTATGAAAAGATGAACAGATGAACACATATTGACATATTCCTTTATTACCGTCTGAACGGTTCAGAGGTTTGAGATTCTGCTGAAGATTATGAAATCATATTTAAGTTATTTGGTTATGGTATGAAAACCATAAAAGATATTAATCTCATAATATATAAAAACTCCTGTTTCGGTGATTAAAGCCCCGAACGAGCAGAAAGGCTGAGACCTCGTTATTGTTCTTTAATGGATGATGCTGTCGGAGCCCCGCCCCCATTGGACCCATGAGCCCCGCCCCCTCCCTTTAACCCCAAACAGCTGGTTCCACATCACGTGACCTCCAGCAGCTGATAGAGTAAACAAAGGAGCCACAAGACAGAAATCACAAGAGACAGAGGCGAACAGAGATCTCCTCCTCCTCTCCTCCTCATCCTCCTTCACCTTCTTCTCCTCCTCCTTCTTTTTCAGTGGTGTCCTCTTCTGATTTGTGGAAACTTCTCAGTGGTTCTCAGGACGCCGTTTGTTTATCGGCGCCACAGTTCCCTTCTTCCTCTTCCTCTTCCTCTTCAGCGTCACAAAGACCTGAACGTGTTCTCATATTCCTGTGATGCTTTCCAGCTTTGCTTCTTTTTTTATTTTCATCAAAGATGATTTATTAAACTGTTTGTGTGCTTTAAATAAAAATGAGAAAGTGATTTGGACCAATCAGCAGCCTTCTGAGTCCAGCTGCAGTTCCTCTGACGTCCACTAGAGGCTGTAAACTGATTTATTCCATGACAATCTGGTCGCATTAGCTTTAGCTTTGATGCTAATGCTAACGCCTTAACGAATGATTTACTTCTGTCCATAGATCCATATCTTCTCTCCCATGTGGAGTGAACAGGATAATAACTGTTCATGATAAAAACAGCGTCTTGTGTTTCTAACTCGATAACTTGGAAATGTATTGAACGTTCACAGTAACCATTAAATATTTGGCTGTTTCAGTCATGAACCAAGATGGCGACGCCTCGCCTCCAGGCTTCAAAACGTCCAGAGGGTGACGTCATGGCGACTACGAGCTACATGTAAACAACCTTGTTTACTTCAACATGTTTTATTACAAGCAGCTGTGCAGAGACCACAGTAATACTGTGTGTGTGTGTGTGTGTGTGTGTGTGTGTGTGTGTGTGTGTGTGTGTGTGTGTGTGTGTGTGTGTGTGTGTGCCATAGAAACCCGGTCCTGTGCTGAGGCTTGAACAACACGAGTAGAAAAATCCAAGATGTGGTCGCTGGTGGCTTGTTATGAAATGAGTGTGTGGGAAACTCACGAGCTTAATGTGTGTGTGTGTGTGTGTGTGTGTGTGTGTGTGTGTGTGTGTGTGTGTGTGTGTGTGTGTGTGTGTGTGAGTGTGTGCATGTGTGTGTGTGTGTGTGTAAACAGAGGTCATACAGATACAGTTAATGAGTCACTGAGACAGTTGGTCTACTCACATGGCAACATGCTAACGTCAGAGCTAACGTGCTAACAGGGTGACTAACTGAGCTGTTTCATCACAAACCAGATTCATGGAGGAGCACTGGGAGCATATGTTTATTAATCTCATGTCTGTGTTCAATAAGGCGCTGGAGACAGAACATGCTTAGCTTAGCATAGTTTAGCTTAGCACAAAGACTGGTAGCAGAGGGAAACAGCTAGCATTTTCTAGCTTAGTGTATTCTGCTTAAAATAAAGCTCAGTTTTCTTTTGTTTCTTGTGTGGAAAATAAATATAGACACACACACACACTCACACACATACACACACACACACACACACACACACACACACACACACACACACACACACACACAGGTCTGTGTTCCTGTTTATTGAGTTTCCTCAGCAATTACCTCACTTCCTTCCTGTCAGGCTCCATTTCCTGAGCAGCCGCTGGATTCAACACACACACAAACACACACACACACACACACAAACACACACACACACACCCACACACACACACACACACACACACACACACACACACACACACACAGATATTTTCCTGTTCTTTATAAAAGCCCAGTGTTCCCTCTCACTAGGGCTGTCAACGAATATTCTATATTCGAATACATATTCGAATAGTTGTTAAAAACCGAATTTCGAATGTGAAAAAATAAAATACACAACAGCGGCGCGACTGTCGCAACACTGCGGGTGTTTCAATCACTGAATGAAGCCATATTTGGGACAAGAATCGCAACCTTAAATTGCTTACACAAAACTCTTGTGTCAGCATTTGTTTATTGTTGTCGTTCATTTAAACCGCTATGCGCAGAGAGCGCAACGGTGCGGGAGAGAGAGAGAGAGAGAGAGAGAGAGAGAGAAAGAGAGAGAGAGAAAAAAAGAGTGCGTGTGCAAGCGAGAGGTCCGCGGTCTTGGCCATTAGTTCATTTAATTATTTTTGTGTAGGTAATATGTTGTTAAATATGTTTAAACTTAAATAAATTACCTATACAAGTAGTTATGTCTCGTTAATTTGTCCTGTTATTGACGTGCCTAATGCGCAACTTTGAATATTCGAATATGTTCGAATATATGTGTTTTTTTAAAGGGAATATTCGAACGTCATTTTTGATCAATTTTGACAGCCCTACCTCTCACACACACACAGCTTCAGTCTCAGATAACTGAATATTACAGTTATGTTGATGGAAGTGTTTTCAGAAAAATCAAACCTGATGGAGGGATTAACAGAATCAATCAATCAACCGATCAATCAGAGACCCAGTGAGACAGAAATCAAATTATTTTATTCTGCATTAAAGAAATATCATCGTTGTCAGAAACAAAGTCCTCTTTATCTTGTCAGAGGTATTGATCACGTCTTATTGCCAATATTTGATTTTATGTTAATGCTACGTTAGCGCCCTCCTAAGCTAACGTAGCATAATACACAATAGTCTCGAGCAGATGACGTCAGCTGATTTTAAATTAGCTGCTGACCTTAGAGATCCATGCGTTATCCATATAACGTACAGCTAGCTTGCTAACTGTAACCTACTTACTCGCTAACGTACAGCTAGCTGGCTAACTGCTGGCGATGACTAAAAACCAAGATGGCGACGTACCAAACCAAGATGGATACAATATTCAGGACGCATTGTGGTAGACTGTGGGGGCGACTGTGGCTCAGTGGTTAGCAAGTCTGTCTTTCAATCAGAGGGTCGGCGGTTTGATCCCAGGCTCCGGTAGTCCATGTCGTTGTGTCCTTGAGCAAGACACTTAACCCTAATTGAGCTGTGTCTACTGCATATCATGTAAGTCTCTTTGGATAAAAGCGTCAGCTAAATGTAATGTAGACATCTGAGTCTGATCCTTCACATCCATAACATTAGCAGGTAAGTAGGCTAAAGTTAGCCAGCTAGGTGTACGTTAGCTAGACGTGACGACTAAAAGCCAAGATGGCAAACGCTAAAAACCAAGATGGCAAATACTAAAAACCAAGATGGTGAATACTAAAAACCAAGATGGTGAATACTAAAAACCAAGATGCCGATGGCTAAAACAAGATGGCGCCGGCTAGCTAAAGGCTAGGCGTCATGGCGACTACTTCTTATATAAAGTCATAAATGGCAGCAAACACTGTTCACTGAAGAGGATGACACGTATGAGGCAGGTGTCCAGGTGTTGCTTCACCGGCTCAGGGTCTGGTCGTACCTGCAGGGGCACAAGTGACATCATGGAGCACTAGTGACATCATGGAGCACTAGTGACATCATGGAGCACTAGTGACATCATGGAGCACTAGTGACATCATGGAGCACTAGTGACATCATGGAGCACTAGTGACATCATGGAGCACTAGTGACATCATGGAGCACAAGTGACATCATCAACCACTAGTGACATCATGGAGCACTAGTGACATCATGGAGCACTAGTGACATCATGGAGCACTAGTGACATCATGGAGCACTAGTGACATCATGGAGCACAAGTGACATCATCAACCACTAGTGACATCATCGCCTTCATTTGAGTTCACAACATTCTTCTTCTTCTTTAAAGCTACGTCTTCCTCACCGGCGTCCTCCGGTGGGTCTCCCCCTCCACCAGAATAAAAACACTGGAAACTACTTTTACTTCACTTGAATGAACATCTGTGCAGGATTTCATTAAATATATAAAACATCTCAGCAGAAGCTTTACAATAACATGAAGAAGAATGATCAATATAAAGGTTTTGCTTCTGATGTTATTTCCTTTAGTTAATAAAGTGAAACGCGGTGCAACACGAATACTTTAACTTCTGAGTTTAAACGTGTAGTCTCAGCTTCGTGTCTGAAACAGGAAGTCGAGTGAAACTCACTGGGCGACGCAGTCTGGGATCTGCACATGCTCAGTAGGGAGCAGCTGAGAGAGGTCAGGGAGGCTGGCCACGAACTGGAGCTTCCTGCTGAACTTAGAGCTGAGGGGGGGACATGAACGTTAGGTTGGTTCGTCAACAACATCTGGGGTCGCCCCCTGGTGGCGGCTCAGAGGATGACGTGTACTGTGAAGTCCTCTGAGGAGAATCTGTTCTTTGTGATTTTAGGTTTTACAAAATAAATTGAATTGAATTCAAACTCCACCCATAAAGAAAGGTGGAGGAGGAGGAGGAGGAGGAGGAGGAAGAGGAAGAGGAGGAGGAGGAGGAGGACCTGATGAAGGGTTTGATGATGGTGGTGAGGGCTTTGATGTACCAGGTGGGATGAACCACGTAGAAACCTTTCAGATTTTTCCTCAACCTGCACATACACGCACACACACACACACACACACACACACACACACACACACACACACACACACACACAGAGGTCCAGACGTGGTCAGGTGTGTGAGAGCTTCTTCAGACGCTTTGATAATAATATGATAATAAGCTCAACATTAATATTAATGTAGTCAATAGAGGTAAAGTATGGAGGAGTGACCACTTTATTGGGTACACCTGTCCAGCTCGAGGCCGCTCTGTCTTAAAGCACCGACCAGGTTGTTCTACGCTGAGGGTCCGGGGCCCCCTACTGGACCGAGCCTGACCCGACAGCTGAGGCGTACCTCCTGTTGATGGTGGTGTAGACCTCCTTCAGCCAGCTGATTCCTGGCAGCTTGTCCGTCTGGCCTCCAGCACACAGGTACACCATCACGTAGTTCTCCGTCACCATCAGATCCAGAGTCCCCACCACGTACCTGCAGACGGACAGCTGTCAATCACTTTCACTTTAAAGATGAACTCATCAGACAAGCTATTATTATTATTATTATGATATATTATTATTACAATAATATTATAATATATTAGTATTATAATAATCTATTATTATATAGTATTATTATAATAATATTATAATCTATTATTATTGGATATTACATGTTAGTATTATTCCCTCCTCATAGACAGTCCTCTACCTGAACAGGTGATCCATGACGTACTGGTAGTTCTCCAGACGGTTCCTCGGCAAGTAACAGGAAGAAAACACGATGATGTCGCTCGTCCCGTCTCCATAGTAGCCTGAGAGGTGACGGAGAAGGGGTTAAAGGTGTGGCGTGGGGGGGGGAGGGGCCACACAGGTGAGGGCCCGCCTACCTCCATGAGACAGCACCCTGAGGAACGGCTCCAGGACGCTCATGTTGACCCGGCTCTCCTGCGGCGGGTCTCCGGTGGAGAAGCAGCGCCACCTGGTGCCCCGCCCGTCCACCACGTCCTCCCGCTCCAGGGATCCCGCTTCGCTGTGGTCCGCCTCCGGTCCAGAACCGGGCCGGGAGTTGAACCCGGACCGGGGGCCGGAGCCGAACGCCCTGCGGCGCCGGGATGCCACGCCGAGACGCCACAGCTCACCTGGGGAAAGAATCCGGGGAGGCGGTTCAAGAGGGTCTCCTTTAACCGGCGGCTGACCTTTGACCTCACCTTCCAGGTCGCAGGCGGCAAAGGACAGAGACTCGCTGTCGGAGGGCGTCTCCATGCCGTCCAGGTCCAAGTCATCGTCATCGTCAGGGGACGGCGAGAGGAAGGCCGAAGGGAAGTCGCCTGAAACCGTGGACTCGCTGCGACCTGAGGAAGATTAGTATGATTATGAAGATTATGAAGATTATGATTAATATGATTATGATTATTATGATTATTATCATTGTTATGATTATATTATTATCATTGTTATGATTATATTATTATCATTATTATAATGATTAATATTATTATCATTATTATTATCATTATAATTATTATTATCATTATTATGATTATTATCATCATTATTATGATTATTATTATGATTATTATCATCATTATTATGATTATTATTATGATTATAATCATTATTATATCATTGTTATTATTATTATTATTATTATTATTATTATCATTGATATGGGCGACTGTGGCTCACTGGTTAGCAAGTCAGTCTTTCAATCAGAGGATCGGTGGTTCAAACCCCGGCTCAGCCAGTCCATGTCGTTGTGTCCTTGAGCAAGACACTTAACCCTCATTGCTCACCGTTGCTGTGTCTACGGTCTACTGTATATCATGTAAGTCTCTTTGGATAAAAGCCTCAGTGAAATGTAATGATATGGTTATTATTATCATTTTAATTTAAATTTGTGTTACCTAAAGACAGACTGAGAGCTGGAGCCACCAGGACTTTCTTCTTCGTTGGTGGTGACAAAGCCAGACTGCTGGGAGGAGCTGCAGACAGGAAGTGAGGTCACACATTTGTGCAGACGAATAGACGATAGAGACATAAACATAAAGTCATTAAAATTATAATTTTACATAAATACCTGGTCGATCTCCAGTTGACGACTTCTGTTCTGGAATCAACTCAACAGCTGAAGACCTGAGGAGGAGGAGGAGGAGGAGGAGCAGGAGCAGGAGGAAGAGGAGCAGGAGGAGGATGAGGAGGAAGAGGAAGACGAGCAGGAGGAGGAGGAGCAAGAGGAGGAGGAGGAGGAAGAGGAGGAGGAGGAAGAGGAGGAGGAAGAGAAGGAGGAGGAGCAGGAGGAGGAGGAAGAGAAGGAGGAGGAGGAGGAGCAGGAGGAGGAGGAAGAGAAGCAGGAGGAGGATGAGGAGGAAGACGAGCAGGAGGATGAGGAGCAAGAGGAGGAGGAGGAGCAAGAGGAGGAGGAAGAGGAGGAGGAGCTGCATTCTGAATGTTTGGTTCTCTGAGTGTATTTTATTAAATGTTAATTCAAGTAAAAAGTAGAACGAACCCTGAGGGGGAGTCTTCCTCTCCTCCTTCCTCCCGCTCTTCCTCCCGCTCTTCGTCTTCTCCTCCTCCTTCCTCCCGCTCTTCCTCCCGCTCTTCGTCTTCTCCTCCTCCTTCCTCCCGCTCTTCGTCTTCTCCTCCTCCTTCCTCCTGCTCTTCCTCCCGCTCTTCCTCCCGCTCTTCGTCTTCTCTACCTCCTTCCTTCTGCTCTTCCTCCCGCTCTTCGTCTTCTCCTTCTTCTCCTCCTTCCTCCCGCTCTTCCTCTCCCCCTTCCTCCCGCTCTTCGTCTTCTCCTTCTCCCTCCTTCCTCCCACTGGACTCCATGTTTTTTCCTGCTCACAAACACATTAAAGCAGAACGCCCTGATCAGTGGACTCTGTCTCCAGCTAACATGCCACCTGACATGCCACATGACATACGAGCTAACATGCCAACTAACATGCCAGCTAACATGCCATCTGACATGTCATCTAACATGCCAGCTAACATGCCACCTGACATGCCACATGACATACGAGCTAACATGCCATCTGACATGCCATCTAACATGCCAGCTAACATGCCACCTGACATGCCAGCTAACATGCCATCTGACATACGAGCTAACATGCCAACTAACATGCCAGCTAACATGCCACCTGACATGCCAGCTAACATGCCATCTGACATGCCACCTAACATGCCAGCTAACATGCCACCTGACATGCCAGCTAACATGCCATCTGACATGCCACCTAACATGCCAGCTAAGATGCCACTTGACATGCCACATGACATACGAGCTAACATGCCAGCTAAGATGCCATCTGACATGCCACCTAACATGCCAGCTAACATGCCACCTGACATGCCAGCTAACATGCCATCTGACATGCCACCTAACATGCCAGCTAACATGCCACCTGACATGCCAGCTAACATGCCATCTGACATGCCACCTAACATGCCAGCTAACATGCCACCTGACATGCCAGCTAACATGCCATCTGACATGCCACCTAATATGCCAGCTAAGATGCCACTTGACATGCCACATGACATACGAGCTAACATGCCAGCTAACATGCCACCTGACATTGTATGTGAAACATATCTGGCAATAAATGGTTCTGATTGTGATTTGCTACTTTTTATTGTTTATTTGATGAAATGTATCTTTTATTGAGATTAAATTAATATTGTTACTATTCTATTGTTTACTGTTGTTTCTTATTTTAAATGCTTGTAATTAAATATGATACATTGTATATAAATCACACGAATTTAAACACCTCGACAACATTAAAGTTAACAAGCAATCAATTATACATATATAAATACTTATATAAACTTCGTAGTATTTTAGATTTTTGATACTTTACTGAAGTACTTTTTCTTTAGAGGTAACGTATCTCAGTTTCTTGAGTTAAAATCATGAGTTTCCTTAACTTATTAATTCAATGTAAACATGTTAAATGCATAATAATAATAACTACTCGTCAGTAATCGCTGTGTACTTTAATCTCAGAATAATCAAAAGATAAACTCACGGCTCTCTGGGAGTCGACAAGAAGCTGGTTCACACTCAGAGGCAGTGAGACGGGTCAGACAGTGAGACAGAGAGAAAGAGAGAGAGAGAGAGAGAGAGACAGAGAGAGAGAGACAGAGAGAGACAGTGAGAGAGAGACAGACAGAGAGAGAGAGACAGTGAGACGGGTTTAGAACAGACAGCACAGCTCACTGAGGAACCTGCAGCTCACCTGATGACATCACAGTGGGTTTATGAGCGGACTCTAACACCTTTACCTGTCTGTGTGTGTGTGTGTGTGTGTGTGTGCGTGTGCTCAGCCAACAGGACTGGAGAGGTGTGGTGAAGGCCCCGCCCTGTTACCATGACTGTACAAGCAAGGGTGGAGACAACAGCATACAAGCCCCTACCTGCTGACACACACACACACACACACACACACACACACACACACACACAGTGAGCCGATTACACAAGTGATGAGTTTTTTTCTCGTCTGTCTGGCGAGTCAAGTTTAACTTACTTTTGACTCATTAGGACGAAGCCCCGCCCCTGGAGTACTTTTTAATGAAGCCCCGTCCCTCGAGTACTTTTTAATGAAGCCCCGCCCCTCAAGTACTTTTTAATGAAGCCCCGCCCCTAGAGTACTTTTTACTGCATCTCAGAGTTTAATAATTAAGAAAAAGAAAATGTAAATACTGTTTAGTGAAGATGAACAAGTTGTCACTCGATCTCCTCTTCCTCCTCATCTCCTCCTTTCATCTTCCTCTTCTTCCTCCTCCTTTCCTCCCGCCGGTTGAATCTTTTCGGCGTCTGAAGGTCGAAGGTCAAATCTTTCAGATTCAGCTGATGTTGTTTGTTGGCTGAAGTTTCATGAAGTCAAATGTTCGCACTAAACTGAAACTCATTCAATAAACCTGAAACCTGGACAAAATGAATCAGAATCTATTTGATTCAGCTTCTCTTTCTATAAACACTGTTAATCTTCATGAGTAAACAACAACAACAACAAATAATAGAGGAGGCGACACCCAGCAGTTGGATTTAGATTTTATGATAATTTGACATCATGACAAATTAAATACGAAAACACCGGACGACAACAGGAAGTACCGGCGACGCCCATAAAACACAGAGGCATGATGGGAAAGTTTTAATGAGCAGAGGAAAACACACTTCTATTACGCAGCCGAAGACGTTACTGTGGCTTTAAATCCTGAATCCCACCGAAAGTTATGGACGTGCTTTTAGTCCAAAATGTGCTTTTCAGTTTGTCCCTACGGAAGCCCAGAAAGGTCAAAATGAGAGGAAAGGAAAACCATGAAAGCATCGTAAATATATATATATATATATAAAGTTATTGGAGCCGCTCAATCAAAAACACGTCGTGGTTTTCTTCTTCAGAGAAATAAAAAGTCTAAATGATCAATTATCAGGTCAAAACTATGAGACGTGAAGTCGTAAATATGAAACGAATGTTGATTAAATAGGTTTCAGTCAGCTCTCACTATGTCATAAAATTGACATCTTATGACATAATCTTTACTTTCTAAATAATATTTCATATTTTTTATGTTTATGACTTCATATTATTTATGTTTATGACTTCATATTATTTATATTTATGACTTCATATTTCATATGTATGACTTAATGATTCAACATGTTGACGAGACGAATCATTTTTAAATATTTTGTATTTCTGTCATAGAGCTCTGCTGTGAACCTGCTGTATATAATTACACTTAATTAATATATAATTACATGTAATTACATCATTGTGAAGCCTAAAACTAGAATAACTGTCTGTTTTGTTAAAAGAACGTTCAAATCAAATACTAACTCAGATTGTTGTTGTTTATTTGCCAATAATCAATAATCAGTCTGATCACACATTTTAAACACATTTCCCATCAGATTAAACCAGTTTTTCATTTTAATCGTTGAACAACATGAAAAACTTCATAGGAGCTCATTTTCATTTTAAACCTGCTGGCTCCTCCCACTTTTAAGTTCACCTGCAGTGAAGCGGCTCATTGGACGGGATCCATTTCACCTGAGGAGGCGGGACATCTCCACGGAACCCTTTCCAGAACCAGTAACTCTACTGGTGAAACTGGTCCGCCAGAGAAGGGTTTCCCTTTAGCGTTGTGACTAACGTTTATAGATCAGTTATAACACATTGACCCTTTATTAATGCTTCATAACTGTTTATATATCAGTTATAACACATTCACCCTTTATTAATGCGTCATAACTGTTTATAGATCAGTTATAACACATTCACCCTTTAGTAATGCGTCATAACTGTTTATAGATCAGTTATAACACATTCACCCTTTATTAATGCTTCTAAACGGTTTATATATCAGTTATAACACACTCACCCTTTATTAATGCGTCATAACTGTTTATAGATCAGTTATAACACATTCACCCTTTATTAATGCTTCATAACTGTTTATAGATCTGTTATAACACATTAATTCTTCTTATTCATTAACGACTTATTAACATTTAAACCTGCAGATGACTTAAAAAATGAGCTCATATCTTATTAACGTGATTTCTAGTTCGTAAGGAATTTCTGGTTTTTATCTTTTTATGCTGAATTTCCAAAATTGTTTCAGCTCTAAACTCGACTGTTTCTCACAACCTGGAGATAGAAACATTGTGATTGATCAGTTATGCATTAATAAATCGTTAATATATATCGTTAATAAATAATTAATAAAGGGGTTAGTTACAATCCCACCAGACTCCGCCTTCATTTCATACTTTTTTTTTTTACAAACTTTTCCAAAACCTGGAATCACGTCTGAAACCAGCTGCTGAACAACAAAGCACTGGGGTTTGGCATCGAGCTGAGTGTGTGTGCGTGCATGTGTGTATATGTATGTATGTATGTATATGTGTGTGCATGTGTGTATATGTATATATATGTGTGTGTGTGTGTGTGTGTGCGCGCATATGTATGTATGTATGTATATATGTGTGTGTGTGTGTGTGTGTGTGTCCTCCTCCCCGCTGCAGACAGACTGGACTCGGGGAGTTTGGTGGTTAGTCGTAGATGAAGATGAAGAGGAGGAGGAAGAGTCTATAGGACGACACAGTCCGAGTCCTTCTCTCTTCTCCTGGCTCCGCCCTGCTGTGACCCCTGACCTCTGACCTGGAAACAGTGACATCATCGTCAACACAAAGCACTTCAACAATATTCCCTGTGTGGCATTAGTACTTTTCCCCGTGTAGTTGTACCTGCTGTGCTGCCTGCTGGGATCCCTGTTGTTGTGGTTGTTGTTGTTGTTGTTGCTGCTGCTGCTGCTGCTGCTGTTGTTGGTATTCCTCCTGTTGGAGCTGTCGAGCCAACTCCAGGTCACTGAGGGGCCCCGGGGCCCCGCCCTGCTGCTGCTGCAGGGACACCGCCACCAGGTAGTCCTAAGACCGACAAAGAGGGTCAGCTACACCACGTAGTCCTCACACCTGTCTCACCTGGTCTACCTGTCTCAGCAGGTCTCACCTGATGGACCTGTCTCACCTGGTCTACCTGTCTCACAGGTCTCACCTGATGGACCTGTCTCACCTGGTCTCACCTGATGGACCTGTCTCACCTGATGGACCTGTATCACCTTGTCTACCTGTCTCATCAGGTCTCACCTGATGGACCTGTATCACCTTGTCTACCTGTCTCATCAGGTCTCACCTGATGGACCTGTCTCACCTGGTCTACCTGTCTCACCTGGTCTATCTGTCTCTGCTGGTCCTGGGCACTGGGAGGCAGGTTGGTGGTGGGCGGAGCTCTCTGAGGAGGATGACACAGTCTGAAGTCGGAATCACAGAAGTTTCCGTCTCCTTCGACATTATGAAGCGACTCCCAGACCAGACCCTCCTCCTGCAGGAAGCCCTGGTCCGTCACCAGCAGGTACAGGTGACCCTGAGGAGCAAGACTGTATTAACAACAGGTACAGGTGTGTGTGTGTGTGTGTGTGTGTGTGTGTGTGTGTGTGTGTGTGTCCACCTGGTGCTTGATCATGGTACTGAAGTGGTTGTTCCTGAAGAAAACAGAGATCTCTCCTTCTGAAGCTGTCGTGTTGAGTTCACACAAACCGTGATACGACAGCTGGGTCGCCGTGGACTCCAGAAACTGTTCCGCCACCAGACCTGTACACACACACACACACACACACACACACACACACACACACACACACACACACACACACACACACACACACACACACACACACACACACACACACACACACACACACACACACACACACACACACACACACACACACACACACACACACACACACACACACACACACACACACACACACACACACACACACACACACACACACACACACACGGACTGAGGAGGAGTGACATAGAGACTTCTATACAACCAGAGGAGTCGCCCCCTGGTGGTCAGGAGAGAGAATGCAGCTTTAACACATGAAACATAGACTTCTATACAACCAGAGGAGTCGCCCCTGGTGGTCAGGAGAGAGAATGCAGCTTTAACACATGAAGCATAGACTTCTATACAACCAGATGAGTCGCCCCCTGGTGGTCAGGAGAGAGAATGCAGCTTTAACACATGAAGCATAGACTTCTATACAACCAGAGGAGTCACCCCCTGGTGGTCAGGAGAGAGAATGCAGCTTTAACACATGAAGCATAGACTTCTATACAACCAGAGGAGTCGCCCCCTGGTGGTCAGGAGAGAGAATGCAGCTTTAACACATGAAGCATAGACTTCTATACAACCAGAGGAGTCGCCCCTGGTGGTCAGGAGAGAGAATGCAGCTTTAACACATGACGCATAGACTTCTATACAACCAGAGCAGACGAAGCTTTGACTTTACTCCGTGTGTGTGTGTTACCTTCACTGACTCTGCTGCTGTCCGCTGAGTGTTTGTAGTCGATGATTTTCTCCACCAGCTGGTTGTAGCTCAGTTTCCCAACAGAAGCCTCCGTCTCTGGACTCTGAACAAAGTTGAAACCTTGTGTTTACTCACAACATGTTCATTACAGAATCACACACACACACACACACACACACACACACACACACACACACACACACACACACACACACACACACACACACACACACACACACACACACACACACACACACACACACACACACACACACACACACACACACACACACACACACACACACACACACACACACACACACACACACACACACACACACACACACACACACACACACACACACACCTGTGGGTCAACCAGCCAGCCGTGGAAGAGCGGGATGTTGAGCAGGTCGAACACGATGCATTCAGGCGTGTACTCGAAGTCCGTCACTCCGGTGAAACGCACGTTAACGTCCAGACCTGTGGAGAGTTTGGGAAGCACGGCCATGGCATCGCTCATGTTCTGAAACACACGCACACACACAGACACACACATCAGTTTTCATGCATAAGTTTCAAACACATTTCAGATTTTCTTTTGTGAACTGTGTGTGTGTGTGTGTGTGTGTGTGTGTGTGTGTGTGTGTGTGTGTGTGTGTGAGAGAGAGAGTGTACCTGTTGGAAGTTGAGCTCCATCCCATCAGCCTTCTCTCTGGGTGTAACAGACAACACACATTCTCCTGTACAACACATACAGACACACACAGAGTTATTATCACTAAACAATTACCCTCTAAATGTATTTCAACATTCATTCTTCAGTCAACAGACATAAATGAATCATTAAAGTCTGAGCTTACTTACGCACACACACACACAATTATGTATGACTCACCCAGGTGAGCCATCAGGTCCTCAGTGGTGACGACTTCCGTCTGAGCCGGGAGTTTAGCCTGAAAACAGAGTACAAGTACCACCAAGTATTCAGGATATGAATAGTTTGCTTCTGACTGGTAGATATTTTGTTTTGATAATCGGAGTAACCTCACAAATTGTCCTAAAGTCAGAAAATAAATCAAATTAAGGAACTTGAATGAGTGTTTTTGTGTGTTTGAAGATAATAAATAATAAAGTGTTAGGCAACTGTCCCTTTAAGGGGCTGTTAGGCGACTGTCCCTTTAAGGGGCTGTTAGGCGACTGTCCCTTTAGGGGAGTTAGGCGACTGTCCCTTTAAGGGGCTGTTAGGCGACTGTCCCTTTAGGGGAGTTAGGCGACTGTCCCTTTAAGGGGCTGTTAGGCGACTGTCCCTTTAAGGGGCTGTTAGGTGACTGTCCCTTTAAGGGGCTGTTAGGTGACTGTCCCTTTAGGGGAGTTAGGCGACTGTCCCTTTAGGGGGCTGTTAGGCGACTGTCCCTTTAGGGGAGTTAGGCGACTGTCCCTTTAAGGGGCGTTAGGCAACTGTCCCTTTAAGGGGCTGTTAGGTGACTGTCCCTTTAGGGGAGTTAGGCGACTGTCCCTTTAAGGGGCTGTTAGGTGACTGTCCCTTTAGGGGAGTTAGGCGACTGTCCCTTTAAGGGGCTGTTAGGTGACTGTCCCTTTAGGGGAGTTAGGCGACTGTCCCTTTAAGGGGCTGTTAGGCGACTGTCCCTTTAGGGGAGTTAGGCGACTGTCCCTTTAAGGGGCGTTAGGCAACTGTCCCTTTAAGGGGCTGTTAGGCGACTGTCCCCTTAAGGGGCTGTGACTGTCCCTTTAGGGGGGTTAGGCGACTGTCCCTTTAAGGGGCTGTTAGGCGACTGTCCCTTTAGGGGAGTTAGGCGACTGTCCCTTTAAGGGGCGTTAGGCAACTGTCCCTTTAAGGGGCTGTTAGGCGACTGTCCCCTTAAGGGGCTGTGACTGTCCCTTTAGGGGCGTTAGGCGACTGTCCCTTTAAGGGGCTGTTAGGCGACTGTCCCTTTAGGGGCGTTAGGCAACTGTCCCTTTAAGGGGCTGTTAGGCGACTGTCCCCTTAAGGGGCTGTGACTGTCCCTTTAGGGGCGTTAGGCGACTGTCCCTTTAAGGGGCTGTTAGGCGACTGTCCCTCTAAGGGGCGTTACCTTCCAGCGCAGGAACAGCGTGTTCATGATGGCCAGCAGGGGGCAGGGCCCGTTCTCGCTCTGCGTGACGATCGGGGTTCTCTTCTCCTTCCAGGTGATCCACTTCACCAGGTAGTAGGCCGGCATGGACGGCCCCGCCTCTGGAGCAGCTGACGTGGAGGCGGAGCCACCAGGAGGGGGAGGGGCCACAGCACCCCCTGTGGACGAGGGACAACCACAGTTATATACATACATACATACATGACGTGTTGACATCCTTTACCTCAGTAAAATTACTAATACTCGTCATAATCATAATCGACCAATTATTATTATTAACTAAACTCCACGATGCTGTTTATTTATTATTTAAGTTATTTATTTACGTCCAAAAATAAAGACAAGTCCATTTGTTATTATATCAGTTATTATTTATCATTATATTTATCATTATTATGTATTATTATTATTATTATATCAGTTATTTTTCATTATTATTATTTATCCAAATGAAACCATGAAAAGTCTTTAATATAATTAATGAATATTTTGTTGGAAAAAGTGCAGTTTTGTTTTTTAGGTGATTGAAAACGTTTAAACGTGTTTTAAGTCAAAGGGTCTCACCAGCAGCTTCCGGCGGGTCGTGGTCCCTCAGACCCGGGTCCTGGTCTGTCAGATCCGGGTCCTGGTCCCTCAAACACGGGACCTTGGAGCAGCCGGCACCCCCCAGAGCCGAGTGGGACGAGGACAGGCCGTCCTCCGCGTCCAGGGAGTTTCCTGCTGCCGCGGCCCCGTTGGAAAGCTCCAGACTGGGGATGGAAAGGGACGCGGAGTCGGTGGAGCCGCCAGGCAGGGAGGAGCTCTCCAGGTCCTGGTCCTGGTCTAGACCTGAAGACACACAACACATCAGAGACCAGGGAGGAGCTCTCCAGGTCCTGGTCTAGACCTGAAGACACACAACACATCAGAGACCAGGAGGGGCTCTCCTCCAGGTCCTGGTCTGACCCCTCACCTGGCTCTTCTCCAGTCTTGACGAGTAGAACCGACAGAGATTCTTCTTCTGTGGTGACGGCAGTTATCGTCCCGTTTTCAGACGACAGCGAGGACGAATCCGGCGGCGTGGGCGTGGCCTCCTCCTCTTCTTCCAGGACTTTGGCAGGAAGAGGACCGGCAGTGGTGCCGTTGCTGCTGCTCGGGACCTCCGGCGTGGTCAGCATCAGTTCTCTGGCGACGCCCCCCAAGGGAGGAGCCTCCTCTTTGTTGAGCTCCACCAGCTGAGCCGGCGGCGAGGCGGACTCCGCCATGACGCTGAAGAACCGACACCCGGCAAGAACAAACTCCTTGTGAACAGAAACAAGTCAACAACGAGTCAACAACAGGTCAATAACAAGTCACCAACAAGTCAACAAAAATGAGTCAACAACAAGTCAACAATAACGAGTCAACAACAACAGGTCACCAACAAGACAACAAGTCAACAACAGGTCAACAACAACAAGTCAACAACACGTCAACAACAAATCAACAAGTCGCGAATCAAACGCACTTATTGGACTTTAAACATGGTGGACAGTCGTCTGTGGAATGAAATGTTAACTAGAATAAACTTCTTCTTCTTCTCTCCGGCTGACAGGAAGTAGTGAGCAGGATGAGCGGCACAGGGACGGAGGGTTTCTTCTTCTGCTGTCAGCAGAGCGTCAATGGACTTCCGGTCGGACCCGAGGAGAAACAGAAGAAGAAGGACACGTCGCATCAATAGATATATCAATAATAATAAATTATTTCACAAACGACTGGACACTGAAAGCATTTCTCAGGAACCAGAGCTCATATTTAAAAACACGGAGCCTACATGCCCCACAATGCACCTGGACTGTCTTTTATCAGGGCCAGATGACCCAAACTCACCTCCTAACATCCTTTCCTCACCACTTGTCCTTGACCCTGATGGAAAACATATAAATATGTACCTCTGAGGTGTAGTACAGTGGAAAGTACAATATGTACCTCTGAGGTGTAGTACAGTGGAAAGTACAATATGTACCTCTGAGGTGTAGTACAGTGGAAAGTACAATATGTACCTCCGAGGTGTAGTACAGTTGAAAGTACAATAAGTACCTCTGAGGTGTAGTACAGTGGAAAGTACAATATGTACCTCTGAGGTGTAGTAAATAGTACTATGTGTACCTCCGAGATGTAGTAAAACGATGTACTCAAGGAAGTACCCGAGTACCTTAAAGTACCTGAGTACATGTACACTAACATTCCACCTCTGGGTGTGAAGGTCATCCTCGTCATTAGATTAGATTAGATTAGATTCAACTTTATTGTCATTACACATGTACAAGTACAGAGCAACGAAATGCAGTTTAGCATCCAACCAGAAGTGCAATAGCAGTTAAAACCAATATACAGATAATAATAAGTATTTTACAGATAATAAGTTAGTGATATCACCTCGTCTTCACGTGACCATCAGGACTGGGCTGGCCCTGTCAGGTGACCCCACCTCGTGCCCCTGGAGGAGAACCCGTTACTGTCAGAGCACAGGTGTAAAGGCGCGTGCGCGCGCGTACATCTGAGCGCGTGACTGAGGAAGAGGAGCTAGCTAACCTGACGCTAGCGCTCCAAGCTAACTCAGCTAAGTTAGCTGGTGTTCTACAAAAGAGACAACAACACGTGACCCCTCCTTCGTCAACACAAAGAAACAGTCGGTACAACAAGCTCCCGCTTACCGGCACCGGGTGCGTGTGTTCGTGTCTATATCTGGAGAGACGGGATGCTAGCTGTTTACATCCCTCTCCGCCAGGCTCATGAAGACACGCCCACCGGAAGACATGAATCACGTCACATCCGGTCAACTTTTCGACCACACAGTGATTGTGATTATGGGTACATTTAAGAAGAACTTGCTCACATCACTATTTTAAACCGTCAGGATTGTTGCTTCTTATCTTTGGTACCTCTACGTCACGTGGGTTAATTCGGCGTCCACGTGATGCCCAAACAGCGCTTATTTAAATGAAGCAACTTTTTATTCCGTTGAGTCATCGGCTCATAGCGCCATGTGCAATACACGTTACACTAATAGCTTAACAGGAATGAGAGGTATTCTGAATGGAGTCTGGCGGGACGTCAGTACAAGATGATTATATTGGCTTTACATTGTGAGTGTTTTATTCAGGAAGAAGAAGAAGAAGAAGAAGAAGAAGAAGAAGAAGAAGCAGCAGCAGCTTTGGATTCATCTAAATGCTTCCTGCTTGCAATATTTTAGTAAAAACTGAAAAGATTGGGAGCCACTGATATAAAATCATGTTGTATTTTATAAGATCTTGTTTGTTAAAGTAAAATCTAAAAAGTACACTCAGATAAATGTAATGCAGTAAAAAGTACTAAATGTACAGTAACAAGTACAACATTTATTCTCAATATTCTTGTAATTGTGACTAATCATTATAATTTCTCAATGAATAATATTCGTATCATCCAATACAAAGATCTCGAAACTACAATATTTTGTTCCCAATTAATTGAAAATATCTCATAATTATGAAGGAATGTCTTTTTAATACAGATTTTTATTTCATGACACAATACAAATATTTTAATTACATAATTACCTTCTAATTATGTGGTAATTTGTCTTTGGTGATTTCTAATTAGTAATATATTAACCGATTACATTTGTTGTTATCAATATTCATAAGTTTTTTGGTGATATAAGAAATAATTAAGTTCCACTATTTCCTGCTCACATTTTTTACATTTAAATTGTTTTAATTAATTAATAAGCTCCTCCTCCTCGGTATGAGATGATGCACTTAATAAAACTTTAGGAATCACACTGAACTCCAAAAAGTTTACATGTTGGTTATTGTTCTTTTAAGCCATCAGTTTGCCTCATCGTTAGCTTCGTTAGCATCGGTAGCTAACGAAACCCCTTGTTGATGCCTCGTTAAAAGAGGGAGGAGCCTCCTGCTGCTTTCGTTTCCTGTTAAATGTTAAAACAAATGACAGGAAACAGTTTCATTCAGATAAATGCACTTTAAGAGTTTTTCACAAAGAAATGCTTGAACGTGTTGGAGCTGATGAAGGAAAGAGAAAGAAGGCAATGAAATGAATGGCAGAGACGACTTTTAGCAGAACACAACGCTTTCCTCTCCAGTCACCAAGCTCCGCCCCATTTTATTGAACCGCTGTGGAGACGAAACATAGGCCCATGTTTCTTCAATTTAACTCAAATCTTTCTACGACAAACTTGTAGTTATAAATAAACATGATTCCCGTCTGGACGGATGTCGGACAGGAAACATTAAAAGTGTAAAACCCGTCCGATATAAAAGCTCCGGTTGCATTTATAAGAGTTCTCAAGGCATCTTTCATTCTCACAGGAGAACAAACTCATTTATACATATTCACAAACGAGAAGAACCAGAAACACTATTTTCTACCTCAGTTCCTGGTAAACTTCCGTCAGTGGGTAGCAAGCTAACGGGTAGCAGGCTAACAGGTAGCGGACTAACAAGTAGCGGGCTAACAAGTAGCAGGGTAACGGGTAACGGGCTAGCAGGTAGCGGACTAACGGGTAGCGGGCTAACGAGTAGCAGGGTAACGGGTAACGGGCTAACAGGTAGCGGACTAACAGGTAGCGAGCTAACGGGTAGCAGGCTAACGGGTAGTAGGCTAACGGGTAGCAATAACAGGTCTGTGCTTCGTTGTGGTCAAAACAAAAACAAGTGCACATACGTTCATGACGAAACACTCACCACTGGCTTCATCCCAGTGAGAAGCTTTTAATGAAATCTTTACAATCATATGGTTTAGTTTTATAAAATGTTCATTGCCACCAGGGTGCTAACAGCTTTTTGCGATCGCTAACCGGTCGTTTCTTTTGACCGCAAAATAAACTAAAATACATGAAATCTGAAATCATGGTTGAAATAAGCTAAAACAGTAAATTGTACAACATAAATCTTTATTTAGCCAACTAGCTTGTGACCATGTTGCTAGTTAGTTAGCTTGTTAGCTCATACGTTTGTTAGCTCTTCTACTAACTGATCAAACAGATTCAAAGTGTAATGTATATTCTGGCAGAAAATACTTTACATTAGAGTTGTTGTCCAGCCAATGGCTAACAAGTGATGTTAGAATACTATATTTTATCTTTGCTTTCGTAGACTTCAATTAGCACACGTTAGCTCGTAGTTAGCTCATAGGTAGCATTACACTTTCAATGTGGTGCTAACTAGCTGCTGCTCTTTCCCCTCACATTTGTAACTGAACTTGTATCTTAAGTCTACGAATGTTCTCTTAAATCCTCGAGAACGTGAGTTTTTAATCTAAAGACTGATTCAAGTACATAAAAAATACTTGATCTCGCTTCTCTAGACAAGCAAAATGTCCGTCGCACTCTGGGATAAAGCCACCACAGTGTTGTCATTATTGTTAAAGTCAAACAAGAAGCCATTTCTTTGTCAATATTGAGGAAAAAAACATGTTTTAGTGGATTTTAGTTATATAAAATAATATTCACATATTCAGGAAACTGATCATGGCTGAAGGGCCAATCAGAGAGGAGATCATTAAATATGCAGATATGCTGACCTGGAACACCTTCATACAAACAGATTCATTAGTGGAGCGCCTTTGATTTAAAAAGAGAAGGAAACCAGCGAGTGTTTGAATCTGAACCCGTCTGCATCCATTAAAGCTCCTTTTCAGTTCAACTTCCGAAATTCTACGCAGACCTTTTTTCAAACTGAATCCACACATTGAAACAGACAAAAAGAAAATTAAAATAATTCAAAGAACATGCTAATTAAATAAACTCATGGGTTGACACATTGAATTCAAATAGTTTTTTTGCTTTTTCAAAATATAATCCTGTTTTCAAAAGTCTTGTGAGTCTTTAAAGAAGGCAGCATGAGAACAACAACAACAGAAAGAGGTCCATTAAATCTCAACTTTAAGTGAAAACAACAAAACATTGTTCTTGTACTAAAACACATCGATGTAGCAGCTAACGCTTCGTTAGCTTCTATTAGCATGCGGACGGTTTAGGCTGGAAATGAATATATATTGTTTACTTTATATAATAGTATATAGGGTTAGGGCTAACCCTATATAGCATGTAGTATATACTATATAATATATAGTATACACTATATAGAATGTACTGTATACTATCAATCATATTATATAGAATGTACTATATAGAATGTAGTATATACTATATAGTATTTAATATAAAGTATATACTATTTAGAATTTAGTATATAGTATGTACTATATATAATGTAGTATATAGTGTATCATATGTACTAAGTTGTACATACTGTTTAGTACATACTATCTAGTATGTAGTATATACTATAGTTAGTATTTATGTAACTGCTCAAACAAATCCAATGTAAACAGTAGAAATGATTCATGTTGTGTTTTTAAACACTTAGCACTAACGTTAGCATGCTAGTTAGCAAGTTGACGTGCTAATACTTAGCATTCTTAAAGTAGAGCGGAAGCTAACGGAGATTCGGGCCGTTGGTTTCTCGTCATGAACTGAAATAAAAGAGCGAAAGTCAGGAATGTCTGAATCAAATGTTTTGGAAATACTTCTAAATATTTCACCACCTCTGAGCTTTTGTCTGGAGAAAACCACCAAGCCTTAAACCACCAAGCCTTAAACCACCAAGCCTTAAACCATCAAGCCTAAAACCACCAAGCCTTAAACCACCAAGCCGTAAACCACCAAGCCTAAAACCACCAAGCCTTAAACCATCAAGCCTTAAACCACCAAGCCTTAAACCATCAAGCCTAAAACCACCAAGCCTTAAACCACCAAGCCGTAAACCACCAAGCCTTAAACCACCAAGCCTTAAACCATCAAGCCTTAAACCACCAAGCCTTAAACCATCAAGCCTAAAACCACCAAGCCTTAAACCACCAAGCCGTAAACCACCAAGCCTAAAACCACCAAGCCTTAAACCATCAAGCCTTAAACCACCAAGCCTTAAACCATCAAGCCTTAAACCACCAAGCCTTAAACCATCAAGCCTTAAACCATCAAGCCTTAAACCATCAAGTTTAAAACCACCAAGCTTTAAACCATCAAGCCTTAAACCACCAAGCCTTAAACCATCAAGCCTAAAACCATCAAGCCTTAAACCATCAAGCCTTAAACCACCAAGCCTTAAACCATCAAGTTTAAAACCATCAAGCCTTAAACCACCAAGCCTAAAACCATCAAGCCTAAAACCATCAAGCCTAAAACCATCAAGCCTTAAACCATCAAGCCTTAAACCATCAAGCCTTAAACCACCAAGCCTTAAACCATCAAGTTTAAAACCATCAAGCCTTAAACCACCAAGCCTAAAACCATCAAGCCTAAAACCATCAAGCCTTAAACCATCAAGCCGTAAATCATCAAGCCTAAAACCATTATGCCTAAAACCATCAAGCCTAAAACCATTATGCCTAAAACCATCAAGCCGTAAACCATCAAGCCTAAAAGTAAACTGGCGATCTCTGGAACCATTCCGTCTTTCTCTGAACATCCAGAGAGCAAATACAACAGGAAGTGGTTGTGTTCTCTAAGAACAAACAATCAGGCGGTAGAACCGATCTCCTTCAGAGGAACGAAAGGTTTAAAGTATTCAAGCTGCTGTGGAACTGAAATCTCATTCAGTAGAATTTTAATATGCAAGTTTAAATCCAAACAAACTGTACCTTCAAAGTTTAACTCAAGAAAATAATTCATCAACCATCTAGTGTTTTTAGTCCTTCAGAATAAAGTCCAGCAGAACGTGTTTATTTAATGCTTCTCAGGATGAACCAGGAGGCGGACACTTCCTGTTCTGTTTCCAAGTATTACTTTCTTTGTTTTCTGGATAGGTCCCAGACGCTGTACTTTCGCAGCTGCCCATGAAGGTCGCACGACAAAATCAGAGATCAAGTAAAATTGAATCAGCTGATTGAAATGAATAAAACTGAGTTCAAGAGAAGATCTGATCCAGGAAATCTTGTCACATGATGCTGCTGGTCACATGACACTGTTGGTCACATGACGCTGTTGGTCACATGATGCTGCTGGACACATGACGCTGTTGGTCACATGACGCTGTTGGTCACATGACGCCGCCGGTCACATGATGCCGTTGGTGACGTACTGGAAGGAGTCGTACAGCTTGGTGGTGATGGAGCGCATGGAGCCGTCCACCAGCTGCTCCACCAGCAGCTGCAGCTGCTCCTCCGTCAGGCTCATGTGGAACCGCTCCTTCAGGCCGCGGATGGTGCTCGAGCCGTGGAAGCAGGGGAGGTGGGAACCTGGAGGAGAACATGCAACGTCAGCACCGTGGGTACGAGGGGGAACGTCGGTACGAGGGGGGACCGTCTACGCGAGGGGGGAACGTCGGTGCGAGGGGGGAACATATACGCGAGGGGGGAACGTCGGTACGAGGGGGGAAAGTCGGTACGAGGGGGGAACGTCGGTGCAAGGGGGGAACGTCTACGCGAGGGGGGAACGTCTACGCGAGGGGGGAACGTCGGTACAAGGGGGGAACGTCTACGCGAGGGGGGAACGTCGGTACGAGGGGGAATGTCGGTACAAGGGGGGAACGTCGGTACGAGGGGGAACGTCGGTACGAGGGGGAACGTCGGTACGAGGGGGAACGTCGGTACGAGGGGGAACGTCGGTACGAGGGGGAACGTCGGTACAAGGGGGAACGTCTACGCGAGGGGGGAACGTCGGTGCGAGGGGGAACGTCGGTGCGAGGGGGAACGTCGGTGCGAGGGGGAACGTCGGTGCGAGGGGGAACGTCGGAACGAGGGGGAATGTAGGTACGAGGGGGGAACGTCGGTACGAGGGGGAACGTCGGTACGAGGGGGAACGTCGGTACGAGGTGGAACGTCGGTACGAGGTGGAACGTCGGTACGAGGGGGAACGTCGGTACGAGGGGGAACGTCTACGCGAGGGGGGAACGTCTACGCGAGGGGGGAACGTCTACGCGAGATGGTGCTGGAGCCGTGGAAGCAGGGGAGGTGGGAACCTGGAGAACATGGAACGTCAGCACCGTGGGTACGAGGGGGAACGTCGGTATGAGGGGGGAATGTCTACGCGAGGGGGGAACGTCTACGCGAGGGGGGAACGTCGGTACGAGGGGGAACGTCGGTGCGAGGGGGGAATGTCGGTGCGAGGGGGGAACGTCGGTACGAGGGGGGAATGTCCACGCGAGGGGGGATGTTGGTACGAGGGGGGAATGCCGGTACGAGGGGGAACGTCGGTCCGAGGGATAACGTCGGTACGAGGGGGGAACGTCAGTACGAGGGGGGAACGTCGGTACGAGGGGGGAACGTCTACGCGAGGGGGGAACGTCGGTACGAGGGGGAACGTCGGTACGAGGGGGAAAGTATGATAAGAAGTCGTAGTGTTTTGGTTATTGTGTGTATTAACACACTGTAATATGTCAGTATTGGGTCCGGTACCTTGCTGCATGATCTCCACAATCTGCAGAACCTTCTCCATGTGCTTCCTGGCGGCGATGAGACCCTGAAGCATCAACATCTTGTAGTAGATAAACATGTCCCCGTCCAGACCGCCCATCACCTGAAACAGGTCCTCATCATCATCATCATCATCAGACCGCTGTAATACTGAGGCAACGGTTCTTTTCCAACATTTCTACGTTTGCTCACATCAACAAACTCTGAGGTGAGCTTGAAGGCCGACGTCTCGAAGCCGAGGTTACGAGGAGAGCTGGAGAGGATGAAGCCGAAGTCAATGTGGATGATGTGACCTTCAGAGTCCAGCAGGATGTTCCCGTTATGTCTGCACACATCAGGGTAACGTTAAAAGACAGGACTGTTAGCTTAGCACAACGACTGGGAGCAGGTGATACGTTAGCATAACTTAGCACAAAGACTGGGAGCAGGTGATACCGTTAGCATAGCTAAGGACAAAGACTGGGAGCACATGATACGTTAGCATAGCTTAGCACAAAGACTGGGAGCAGGAGCCGTTAGCATAGCTAAGGACAAAGACTGGGAGCACGTGAGACGTTAGCATAGCTTAGCACAAAGACTGGGAGCATGTGATACCGTTAGCATAGCTAAGGACAAAGACTGGGAGAAGGTGATACCGTTAGCATAGCTTAGCACAAAGACTGGGAGCAGGGTCTCACCTGTCTTTGACCTGCAGCAGGTAACAGATGAGGCTGTATCCGGCGCAGCTCTGGACAAAGTTCCTCTGAGCGGTGAGGAAGGCTTCGGTGGTGAAGCTGCCGTGTTCCTGAAGGAAGTAGTCGAGCAGCGACAGCTGGCTCTGTTTACGCACCTGAGGGAGGAAACACTACCACACTCAACACCTGAGGGAGGAGACACACAACCACACTCAACACCTGAGGGAGGAGACACACAACCACACTCAACACCTGACTTTACTCTTGTATTCATTATGTAATCTCGTTATTTTTGGGGGTCGTTGGGAACCTTGGTGCTGATGTGTTTCTGGATGTTTGACCGAGAAGATGGATAAAGATGAGGAAGAGGAGTGGGCCGGGTACAGAGCCTTGGGGGACTCCTTGATCAATGGACTCATTAATCAATGATTAATAATCAATTAATGATGAAACTCTTCATGTTTTTACTCTCGTAGTGAAGAACCTCACAGCTGGAGTGAAGTACCTCACACCTGAAGAGAAGAACCTCACACCTGGAGAGAAGTACCTCACACCTGGAGAAGAACCTCACACCTGGAGTGGAGTACCTGGAGTACCTGTACTGGGTTACCTGGTGCAGGGAGACGGCGTTCAGCACGGGTTCGATCATGCCGCTGTCCGATGACATCACCAGGATCTTATAGGGTTTGATCCACAGAGGAACTCTCTCCTGCTGCCAGGTGGACTGAAACACAGCGTAGGGTCATAATCAATAGGCTGGGATCAATACGTAATCAATAGGCTGGGATCAATATGTAATCAATAGGCTGGGATCAATACGTAATCAATAGGCTGGGATCTGGGTGGTACCGGGTGATACTGGTACTGGTACTGGGTGGTACTGGTGGTAGTAGTACTGGTACTGGGTGATAATGGTGGTACTGGGTGGTACTGGGTGGTACTGGTGGTACTGGGTGATACTGGGTGATACTGGTACTGGTGGTACTGGGTGGTACTGGTGGTACTGGTACTGGGTGGTACTGGTACTGGTACCTGCAGCTGCCGCAGCACCTGTGAGGCCAGCAGCTCTTGCCTCAGGTCGTCTCCACACTTCACGATGACCGACAGCAGCCTCCAGTTCAGCAGGTGACCGTACGGAGAACCTTCTCTGATCCTCCTGGCGGGGAACCCGGTAATATACATGTATTAGGTATTTATACATGTACTATGTATATATTACATTACATTACATTTCATTTAGCTGATGCTTTTATCCAAAGCGACTTACATGATATACAGTAGACCGTAGACACAGCAACGGTGAGCAATGAGGGTTAAGTGTCTTGCTCAAGGACACAACGACATGGACTGGCTGAGCCGGGGTTTGAACCACCGACCCTCTGATTGAAAGACTGACTTGCTAACCACTGAGCCACAGTCGCCCCATATAAACATGTATTATGTAAATATACATGGATTAAGTATATATACATGTATTAAGTATCAATATATTAGTACATTTGTATATCAGCGTGAGGACTCACCTGACTTTCTCCTCCCAGGGTTCCTTGAGGGCGACGGCCGACGGGTCCTCGGGGTCTCTCCGGAATGTCGTCGGCGTGTGAGCGAGGTTCTCCGACAGGCGACGTCTGGAGAACCCGAATGGACGGAGAACCGGCAGAACAACGAGAAGTCAACAACTCACTGAATAGTCGAATTTACTGTGTAATTCTACTTTGCTGTATTATTAAAACATAACATAATCATCAGAGATTAAACTACCAGCAGTCTATATATATATTTATATAAGATAAGATAATCCTTTATTAGTCCCGCAGTGGGGAAATTACAGGATTACAGCAGCATTGCTCAGAACGAAAAGATAAGAGGAATCAAGTAATATAAATAAACAGTAATAAACATAATAAAATAAACAGTAAAGAAGAAATTGAATGTACAGTAGAATATTGAATATACAAATTACAAAATATTACAAAATATTGCACCAGAATGAGTTAAAGTGACCAGAGTGATAAAAAAGTGTTCAAGTATTGAGAGTCCAGAATGTTTGTGGGCTACTGGGAGGTCAGCTTGTTGTGCAGCCTGACAGCAGCAGGGAGGAAGGACTTGCGGTACCTCTCCTTCACACACCGGGGGTGAATCAGCCGGTGGCTGAAGGAGCTGTGCAGAGCTGCCAGGGTGTCCTGCATGGGGTGGGAGGCGTGGTTCATCAGGGATGAGAGCTTGGCCATCATCCTCCTGTCTCCCACCACCTCCACAGTATCCAGAGGACACCCCAGCACGCTGCTGGCCTTCTTTACCAGTTTGTCCAGTCTCCTCCTGTCAGCTGCCGTGATGCTGCTGCACCAGAAGACCACTCCATAGAAGATGGCTGATGCCACCACAGAGTCAAAGAAGGTCTTCAGGAGTGCTCCCTGCACCCCAAAAGACCTTAGTCTCCTCAGCAGAAAGAGTCTGCTCTGTCCCTTTTTATAAAGTGCATGTGCGTGGTCGGACCAGCCAGGTTTATTATTCAAGTGAACACCCAGGTACTTGTAAGACGTCACCATCTCAATGTCCAGTCCCTGGATGCTCAATGGTAGTGGAGGAGAGCGTTTGCCCCGGCGGAAGTCCACCACCAGCTCCTTGGTCTTACTGGAGTTTATCTGGAGGCGGTTCCGCTGGCACCATCCTAAAAAGTCCTGGTTCAGTTCCCTGTACTCCCTGTCATCATCGGCAGAGATGAGGCCGACAATTGCAGAGTCGTCAGAGAACTTTTGCAGGTGGCAGTTGGCAGAGTTGTGTTTAAAGTCCGAGGTGTAAATGGAGAACAGGAATGGAGCCAGAACGGTTCCCTGTGGAGCCCCCGTGCTGCAGGACACCCGATCTGACTCACACTCCCGTATCCGCACATACTGTGGACGGTTGGTGAGGTAGTCCAGGATCCATGCAGTGAGGTGGTGGTCCACCCCGGTCTGCTCCAGCTTGTCCCTCAGAAGCAAAGGCTGAATGGTGTTGAAGGCACTGGAGAAGTCGAAAAACATGACCCTCACAGTGCTTCCATCCTTTTCCAGGTGAGAGAGGCATCTCTGTAGCAGGTAGATGACGGCGTCATCCACCCCGATGCCAGACTGGTAGGCAAACTGAAGTGGGTCCAGGGATGAGCTCACCAGGGGGCGGAGATGGGCAAGGACCAGCCTCTCCAGGGTCTTCATCAGGTGGGATGTTAATGCCACCGGCCTGTAGCCGTTGAGGTCCTTGGGCCGCGGGGTCTTTGGTACTGGCACCACGCAGGATGTCTTCCATAGCTGTGGTACTTTCCCCAGCCTCAAGCTCAGGTTGAAGACGTGCTCCGCTATCCCGCACAGCTGGTCTGCGCAGGATTTGAGGAGCCTTGAGCTGATGCCGTCTGGACCTGTGGCCTTCCTTACCTTGATCCTCCTCAGTTCCTTCCTCACCTGGTTAAGGGACACACTGGGGGGAGTGGAGCTGTGAGGTGTTGGAGTGGGGGTGGGTTGCTGGTCATGGAGTGCTGAGTCGTAGAGGTGTGGAGGGGAGCCGAGTGCTGTGAGAAGGGGGGAGGTGGAGGGGGGGTAATCCACAGGGGGTGCAGACGATGGGGGTTGCAGCAGCAGGGAGGAATGGGTGGGGGGAGGGGTGGATGTCTGATCAAATCTGTTAAAAAATCTGTTCAGATCATTCACCCACTTTTGGTCCCCCTCAGGCTGTTGGTTGAGCCCCTTGAACCCAGAAATGGCCTTGAGGCCCTTCCAGACCCCGCTGGTGTTGTTCTGCTGCAGCTGGTCCTTCATCTTCGTCCTGTAGACGTCTTTCCCCTCCCTGATCTTCATCCTCAGCTCCCTCTGCACAGTCCTCAGCTCCTCCTTGTTGCCAGATCTAAAGGCCCTCTTCTTCTCCTTGAGGAGGGACTTTATCTCTGGAGAAATCCAGGGTTTACCATTTGAGAAACACCGTACAGTCCTGGTGGGTACGGTGTTCTCAACACAGAAGTTGATATAATCCGTGATGCAGTCAGTGAGACCGTCGATGTCTTCCCCATGGGCATCACTGAACACCTCCCACACAGTGGACTCAAAACAGTCCTTCAAAGCCTCCTCGGCTCCATCGGACCATCGTCTAACTGTGCGGGTCACAGCTGGCTGCTTCTGTGCAAGAGTTGTGTACACAGGCAGGAGGTGCCCCAGGTTGTGGTCAGATCTGCCCAGGGGGGGGAGCGGTGATGATAAATATGCCTCCTTGGTGTTGGCATAGAGGAGATCCAGTGTTTTATTGTCTCTGGTGTGGCATGTCACATACTGGGTGAATGTGGGAAGAGTGGAGGACGGTGGGGCATGATTAAAGTCACCAGAGAGGAGGAGGGCATTGGGGTGCTGTGTCAACAGCCTGCTTGTCGCCGAGTGGATGACGTCACAGGCCGCTTCAGCGTCAGCAGAGGGGGGGATATACGCAGCCACCATGATGACGTGTGAGAGTTCCCTTGGTAGATATCTCTATATATATATATATATTTATATCTCTCTCTCTCTCTCTCTATAGATAGATACATATAGAGATATAAATAGATATATATAGATGTATTTACCTGATGTCTCCGGCGGCGATGAAAACCGGCTCTTTGCTCTCCAGACTCGTGATGCTGTCGACTGAAAACTGACTGATGTTATCAGAACTGCTGGTCTGAGCCTCCACCTGCAACACACACACACACACACACACACACACACACACACACACACACACACACACACACACACACACACACACACACACACACACACACACACACACACACACACACACACACACACACACACACACACACACACACACACACACACACACACACACACACACACGAATAATTAACACATGTATAGTTATACAGTATTTACTGCTATATGTGTGTGTGTGTGTGTGTGTGTGTGTGTGTGTGTGTGTGTGTGATGGCCAGCCTCACCTCCACCTGCAGCTGTCCGATGTCGTCGGTGGCCCACGCCTCGTCATCGTTGTCGTAGTTCGGGACGGTGGAGAAACTTCCCGCTCGGTGCTCCGATGTCATCGCGCCGCCACAGTTAGCGTTAGCCGCGGCGACGCCACAGTCCAGGTTCTCCGCGGACCGAGCCGAGCGGATCCTCGTCTCCGGGATCCGGGCGGGAACCGGAGATGTCTCGAAGCTCTCGCACTCCAGCACCTCCACGTAGATGATGTACGGAGCCTGAGGAGGAGTCAGATCTCAGGTGAGGGCACAATCGTTAGCGAGCTAGCTCAAGCTTTTCTGTTTCCACCTGTTCCCAGTCTCTGTACTAAGCTAGGCTAACGACTTCCACCTGTTCCCAGTCTCTGTGCTAAGCTAGACTAACAGCTTCCACCTGTTCCCAGTCTCTGTGCTAAGCTAGGCTAACAGCTTCCACCTGTTCCCAGTCTCTGTGCTAAGCTAGGCTAACAGCTTCCACCTGTTCCCAGTCTCTGTGCTAAGCTAGGCTAACAGCTTCCACCTGTTCCCAGTCTCTGTGCTAAGCTAGGCTAACGACGTCCTGGACGCAGGTGTGAAACACTGGGAATAACTGGCCGTCAGTAAACGCCTCGCGTGGTCACCTTGTCCTTGGAGTTGAGCACCACGGCCTGCGTGTTGGGGATCCGGCAGACGTGGTGTTGCCGCTCGGCGGTGGGCAGCCAGACTCGGGCCGGCAGCTTGTGGTTGAGCAGCGACAGCTCTGAGATCAGCCGCTGTGTCTTCTGCTCTTTGGTCGGCAGCGTCGCCAAACGTTTCCCGATGCAGAGCAGCGACTTCACCAGCTCCCTCTGCGGCCGCAGGCGCTCCGGCTGCAGGAGGCGACAGGTCAGTGCTGCAACCAGGGATGGCCGCCGCCATCTTGTTTTTCTGCAACCAGTAAGCAGCAAGCGACCATACCTGGATGTTTTCTGTGTTTAAATGTGTGTTTTCTGTGTTTAAACGTGTGTTTCTGTGTTTCTCGCCACGTGGAAAGAACAAACGACCAGCAGGTTTCTGACAGAAGTGACGTCATGAAGAACAGAAACAGAAAACCAAGAGGCGAACAGGAGGAGATTGTGTGGAACGTGACACACATTCATGTTTTATCTGACTTAAATCAATGCTTTGCTTTATGTGATTTATTTTAAATAAATATAATTGCATTATTGATTAGGAGGGTCCTCACCTCCTCGTGGACAGCTTCCACTTTTGGGTTACTTCCTGTCCGCCGGAGGCCGGATCCGCCGCCGGCCGTGGTGGCGTCCGACTTGGATCTCTGGTGCGTCCTCCTGGACGGGGACACAAGCTCCTCCCCCTTGGGGGCGGGGGAGGCCGGAGAGAAGGAGGAGGCGGCCTCCGTGCTGCTGCTGTTGTGCCTCCGGTGGCGGCGGCGTTGGGACGGCGAGGACGACGGGCCGTGAGCGTCCGGTGGGGGAACCGGCGGTTTGAGCTCGTCTGACAGGATGAGCTTTCGGAGTTTGGAGCCTCGGGAATGACGCTGGGTGGAGATGTGCATGTCGGAGGAGTACGCGCCCAGCAGCCAGGCCGTCAGCAGCGAGAAGGTGATGCCGGCTGTGCAGCGGTGGATCTGAGAGGCAGGAGAGAGGCTGAGGACACATGGAGACACTGATGCAGCTCACCTGTCACACCTGTGAGCGGCCACGCCCATCACCTGTCACACCTGTGAGCGGCCACGCCCATCACCTGTCACACCTGTGAGCGGCCACGCCCATCACCTGTCACACCTGTGAGCGGCCACGGCCATCACCTGTCACACAGTGAGCAGCCACGCCCATCACCTGTGAGCGGCCACGCCCGTCACCTGTCACACCATGGGAGGCCACGCCCATCACCTGTCACACAAGCGACTCATCACCTGTCACACAGTGAGCAGCCACGCCCATCACCTGTCACACCATGGGAGGCCACGCCCATCACCTGTCACACGAGCGACTCATCACCTGCAGGACTCACCAGGTACGGTCGGATGGCGTCGCCCACCTCGGTGTCCATGTGCACGTACATGTTGAGCAGCTGCGGCAGGTAGAAGTCCACCTCGCGGTCGGGGAAGCTGAAGAGCCGGTTCCCGATGTAGGCCTGCACCCCCGGCTCCTTGGACTTGTACAGGTAGGAGATCGCCATGGAAACATCGAACAGCTTGGACTCGAACAGGCGCAGCAGCCACGACTGCTTCGATGCCGAGGACGCCGGCGCCGTCAGCAGCGAGGAAGACTCCGGTCGGGATGCTTCGCCCCCCACAGACCTCCCCTCTTCCTCCTCCTCGTCTTCCTCTTTGATGGAGCTGGTGTCCGGGCTGACGTGCCACTGAGGACCGGAGCCCTCCTCTGTGAAGTGTTGTTGTTGTTGTTGTTGTTGCTGTTGTTGTTGCTGCTTGTTGTCAACGTGTTCCGGCAGCTCCATGTTCTGCAGCTTGACCTTGAGAAGAACTTCCTGGCAAGCCTTCAGAGCCACTTCCGGGTCGATCACTGCAGGAAACACGAGAGGTTCAGATCATTAGCATCAGCATGAGCTTAGGTTGAGCTTAGCATCAGCTTAGCATCAGTTTGCATCAATTTAGCATCAACTTAGCATGAGTTTAACTATGAGCTTAGCATTAGCGTAGCATCAGTTTAGCACCAGAACCAACACTACCACTTTAGTCCACAGGGGGCACCAGAACCAACACTACCACTTTAGTCCACAGGGGGCACTAGAACCAACACTACCACTTTAGTCCACGGGGGGCACTAGAACCAACACTACCACTTTAGTCCACAGGGGGCACCAGAACCAACACTACCACTTTAGTCCACAGGGGGCACCAGAACCATCACTACCACTTTAGTCCACGGGGGGCACCAGAACCAACACTATGACTTTAGTCCACAGGGGGCACCAGAACCAACACTACCACTTTAGTCCACAGGGGGCACCAGAACCAACACTACCACTTTAGTCCACATGGGGCACCAGAACCAACACTACCACTTTAGTCCACAGGGGGCACCAGAACCAACACTACCACTTTAGTCCACAGGGGGCACCAGAACCAACACTACCACTTTAGTCCACAGGGGGCACCAGAACCAACACTACCACTGTAGTCCACAGGGGGCACCAGAACCAAGAGTACAGAATGCAGAACAATCTGCTCAGTGTCTGTACCTTGGTCGACGCCCAGGTCCATCTCCATGGCGTCCTCCGAGATGACGTCCAGCGGGGGGGTGGGTCCTCTGGCGTCGGCGCCGCTCAACATGCCGCCACTGCTGCCGATGCCCTCGCTGGCGCTGCTGCCGAGGCTGCCGGTGCTGCCGATGCTGCCGCTGGGGCTGGAGCTGCGGGGGCTGGCGCTGGGGGAGGATAGCTGCTCGCTGTGGGGAGGCGGGGGCAGCTGCAGCTGGGGGCGAGGGTGGTGGTGATGGTGGTGGTGGTGGACGGGGCAGTCAGAGGAGGTCTCGGAACAAGAGGAAGAGGAGGAGGAGGAGGAGGAAGAGGAGGCGCTGGAGGGGGAGGACGGGCAGGAGAAAGTGGTGGGGGAGGAGGAAGCAGGAGGAGGGGGTGGAGCCGAGTGGGAGGGGCTAAGGTGAAGTGGCCGCAGAGCCGGGGACAAGGAGACCTCGGCGTCGGCCATTTTGGAGGGGCGGGCCTAAAGAAAGACATCATGTGATGAAGTTCGCTCTTCTTTTACATTACATTACATTACATTTCATTTAGCTGACGCTTTTATCCAAAGCGACTTACAATAAGTGCATTCTACGGTTACAAACAAGAATCAGAACAACAAGAATCAAGAAGGTACAATTTCGTCAAAAAGTTCAACTACAAAGTGCTATCAGTAAGAGCCATTTCAGTGCTACTATAGTGCTACATCCTTTATTCAAGGTATAGTCGGAAAAGATGTGTTTTTAGTTTGCGACGGAACTCTTCTTCACTTTGTAAACACAAACACACACTAGTAGTAGTAGTAGAGAGTGTAGTAGTAGTAGAGAGTGTAGTAGTAGAAAGTGTAGTAGTAGTAGTAGTAGAGAGTGTAATAGTAGTAGAGTGTAGTAGTAGTAGAGTGTACTAGTAGTAGAGAGTGTAGTAGTAGTAGAGAGTGTAGTAGTAGTAGTAGTAGAGTGTAGTAGTAGTAGTAGTAGTAGTAGAGTGTAGTAGTAGTAGTAGTAGTAGTAGAGAGTGTAGTAGTAGTAGTAGAGAGTGTAGTAGTAGTAGTAGTAGAGTGTAGTAGTAGTAGTAGAGTGTAGTAGTAGTAGTAGAAGTAGAGAGTGTAGTAGTAGTAGAGAGTGTAGTAGTAGTAGTAGTAGTACTAATAGTAGCAGCTGCATGAATTTAATATATTACAAGAACCTTGTATGTACTCAAGTGCAGTATTTGAGTATTTGCACTGAACTCAACTTCAGATCACATCATCATCTGATCACACACAGCTGAGCATGATGTCATCACACAGCTGTGTGTGTGGGTGTGATGGTTTCCAGATGTGTGTGTGTGTGCATCTCCAGTATTTCTCTTCACAGATTCAGGTTATTGATCAATAATCGTTATGTTCCTATCTTCCTCTGCAGCGCTGCTCTTTCATCTAACGAGCACACAACTTTGAGGGAGAGGTGCATCAGAATCAGAATCAGAACCATTTATTGCCATGTATGTTTACACATACAAGGAATTTGTCCTGGCGGGAAGGTGCATACATTTAACATTTAACAATACACATTTAACAGCATCCTGGGTAATGTAGGAGCCAGGAAACCTGCTTCGTCTATTATCAAATGTTTACTAGTACTATGGGAGTATTGTACTAGTATTACGGGAGTATTGTACTAGTATTATGGGGAGTATTGTACTAGTATTATGGGAGTATTGTACTAGTATTACGGGAGTATTGTACTAGTATTATGGGAGTATTGTACTAGTATTATGGGAGTATTGTACTAGTATTGTGGGAGTATTGTACGCCATAATATTATGGAAACATAATAACAGGAGGTAAAATACCACAAATAATACTGCACACATGCTAGTTTGAAATCCAGATCCTAGTATTATAAAATACTACAACATAGGAGGTAAACGCACAGTACCAGTAAGTATTTAAATATCTAAGAGTGTATTTACAGGCAGCAGCAGGAGGAGGAGGAGGAGGAGGAGGAGGAGGAGGAGGAGGAGCAGCAGCAGTGCCGCTCCCTCCCGATGAAAACAAGCCGGAGGAAGGAGGTGAGAGCCGGGCAGCAGAAGGCCCACAGCCCGGCTCTCACCTCCGGACCCTCCGCACTACACGGCGGTGGACGGGCGGCTCGGTGAAGACCAACAAAAACACACCGAAGAAGAAAAGTCAGACGCAGAGAAAGAAGAAGAAGAAGAAGAAGAAGAAGAAGAAGAAGAAGAAGAAGAAGAAGAAGAAGAAGAAGAAGAAGAAGAAGAAGAAGAAGAAGAAGAAGAAGAAGAAGAAGAAGAAGAAGAAGAAGAAGAAGAAGAAGAAGAAGAAGAAGAAGAAGAAGAAGAAGAAGAAGAAGAAGAAGAAGAAGAAGAAGAAGAAGAAGAAGAAGAAGAAGAAGAAGAAGAAGAAGAAGACCTACCGGTTAAATGTCCGGAGATACGGGTTTGGTTTCCGGGTTGGATCGAGGTCTCTGATCCAGGATGTAGTCCGGGTCTTTAGTCCTGGTCTGGGTCCGGGGTCTCAGGCTCCGAAGCGGTCCATCTGGTCCGGGTGCTGTGGCCTGGCTCCGCTCGGCTCGTGACGCAACATCCGTGAAGACAGCCGCAGTGCGAAACAACGGCACTTCCGGTTAATAGTTTCACAATAAGATCATTAATCAAAAGGGATTTATTTTTCCGCATGTAAACGTGTTTTAAAAAATATTTTCACTAGATTAAATGAATACCAATACAATAATATATATGTTTTAAGCATAGTTTCCAGATTCATAGGTTGGTGGCGTTTGCAGCAGCTAGTTCTGGTGGAGATTTACTTTAGTTTGGACCAAAACTTTATAATTTATATTAGTTTATTCAACTTCCTCCGTCAATAAAACAAACCCAATGTTTTCAATTCCATCTAAATGTATATATATATTATTTTAAATAAAATTATTTAATTTGCTAATTTTAGTTTTCTTTAAATCTAAACCAATAAAAACAATATAATATATAACAGTGAAATATTATAATTAAACATTATTTTACAAATACATTATAGGTTATATTATTATTCATCATTAATATCGTAGTACACAGTATGAATAATGAGCTCTATGAGAAAATACAGATAATAAATAATACGTTTAGTAATGTTCAAACTTTAGAAACAGCGCCGGCCAGTGGCTGACAGAGGAAACCAAAGGAGAAGATTTAAGAAGATTTATGGAAAGGAGGGAAAGGAAACAAGGGGGGATGAAAAGAGATAAAACACAGAAAAAGAAGAAAAAGAAAAAATACAAAGTAGAAGGTGAGGAAAGAAGAGAGGGGAAAAAAGAAAAAGAAAGAAATAAGGAGGAAGGAGAGGAAGGAAAAATGGTAAAGCAATGGACGGAAGGAAAGGACACGATTGAGAAGTGAAAGGAAAGGAAGAGAAAAAAGGAAAGTAAAACAAAGACAAGGAAAGGAAGCGACAATTAGGATAGGAAGAGACAAAAGGAAAGAAAGTAAAAGGTAAAGAGGAAAAGTCCGTGACATGAAAGGAAGACGAGCGAATGAAGGAGCGAGGAAAGAAAAGAGAGAGGAAAGAAGGAAAGGAAGAAAGTAAAAGTGTCAAACTGAAAGGAAAGAAGCGAACAGACGGATTGTGTTTTCTGCCAGTGAACGCCTCTTCCTTTATTCCAGTCGGTCAGCGGAGGGAAATAGATTCACGTTAAATGTCCTGGCTTCTGTCCTCCGTCACAACAAAACAAACAAGTAAACAATAAACAAAACAGGCTCCACGAAAACAAACTGGGTCGGAGCATAAAAGGTGCATTTCACTGATTATTGTGCGTCCAAACCAAACTGGGGGGAGATGGGAGTTAAAGGGACAGTGTGTACTCCTCCTCCCTCTTTCCCCTTATCCTCCTCTCTTTCCTCCTGTCCTCCTCCCTCTTTCCCCTTGTCCTCCTCTCTTTCCTCCTGTCCTCCTCTCTTTCCGCTCGTCCTCCTTACCTCTTCCCCCCTCCTGCCTCTGTCTACCTCTCCTCTTGTTTTCCTCTCTGAATTAGATTTCACTTTTGTTCACAGATAAAATTATAAAGTTTTCGCAAATATTTTATTCTTCACCACAGCGGTTCTTCCTATGTGTTATTGTCTATATGTGTGTGTGTGTGTGTGTGTGTCTATGTGTGTTATATCTTCCAATAGATCAATACGTTGCACACTGTTCCTTTAACTCCTCCGCCGTCTATTTTTAATCTAAAGGAGTAAAGTGCAAAAAACAGAAAAACAAATGTTGAAAGTTAATAGAACACAAGAACCGACAGAACGTCACAGGTAGAACCATGCAGGAAGCAAAGAGGCTTTAAAGATCTCCACGGCAACAGCAATACTATGAACAATAATAATAATAATAATAAATCTGCACATCAACGAGCTGTACAACTGTGTGAAAGCAACAAGAACCAAAAGGAGAAGTGAGCAATGAGATTCAGGGAATCTGACAGGAAACAGGGCTACTTTCAGTTCACCATCATCATCACCTTCATCACCGTTGCACAACACCCGCAGCGCTCGACCAGGATCAGCTCGGGCGAACGAACGGTGGGCTGAGCTCGTCAGAATTCAGGTTCCATCCAGTAAAATCAAAACTGCATCTTGAACTCGTGATCAGTCGTTACAGATGGATCAATCAGGTCGATCAGATCCGTTCAGGCCGTGACGAAGAGACAACCTTTTCTGGAATAAACCCACCACCATGTGCTGCGTTCACACAGAGCAGGTTCACGTTGTTATAGGTTATATCTTTATACACATCATTCTCTGTACTAATATGACGTATCCTAGAGTATTTATATTATAAATAGACTTTGCATGTTTATCTTTCTTTTTGCGTATTCGGTGTGAACGCAGCATCAAAGGTCTCTTGATCGCTGTACTCGTACTTCCTGTTTACTTCCTTTGAACCTGACGTCTACAAGCTGAGGCCGGAACCTGAAAGAACGCCACCGGCAGATCCAGTACAGGAAGTGACATCAGAGGACGTCGTGTCCTTGAGTCTGATCCTTCACGGTCGACGCACTGCTACCCGAATCCCGATCCTTTAATCTTTGATTATCTGACCCGTTTCTATTTGTTTGTTTGAGCAACACGGCTCCACAGTGAAAGATTTATACGACCACCTCCACCTTCTGACCCGGTTTCCTAATGCAGGACCAACCCAGACCAAACCGGACCAAAGTTGACCAAACCGGACTAAATGGGACCAAACCAGACCAAGCTGGACTAAACTGGACCAAAGTGGACCACACAAGTTCAAAGTGGACCAAATGGTTCTGTACTATTCCTAGAACTCCTCTTACGTCTGGACCTTGTTTAACACCTGGACCTCTTTTTTTCTTTTCCAGATTCTGCAGGGAGCTCCTCAAGTCGAGTCAGACCAGTCAGTCCAGGAGGCGGGCCAAACTGTGCCAAACTGGTCCAAACTGGTCCAAACTAAAGCTTCCTCCAATCACTTCCCGTTCGGAGTCTTGCAGGACCCTCTGACACAGCGATGCCTTCAGGTGTCCTGCTGGCCGTCAGTGAAATGTTGCCCTGAGTCTCGTGGAGCTGAACCTCTAAATCCAGTTTCTGCATAAAGCACGAAGCAAGTTGCAGAAAGACAGTCTGAGTGTTTTCTCAACGCATACAACAATAAATTCATAACGCACAAGTTCTTTCTCTCGCTTTTAACGTTTAAACAGTTTTTAACGTTTGAACCGTTTTTAACGTTCAAACAGTTTTTAACGTTGAAACAGTTTTTAACGTTTGAACCGTTTTTAACGTTCAAACAGTTTTTAACGTTCAAACAGTTTTTAACGTTCAAACAGTTTTTAACGTTGAAACAGTTTTTAACGTTCAGTTTTTAACGTTCAGTTTTTAACGTTCAAACAGTTTTTAACGTTCAGTTTTTAACGTTCAAACAGTTTTTAACGTTCAAACAGTGCAACTTTTCATTGGCGGCCGAGACGTTTCTCCAAATATTGGCACTTCACTTTAGTGATTAAAAATATGAGCATCGTTCTCACGGCCCATAGGTGGCGCCGTGAGCGAGGCAAAGGAACTCACTTTCCCATCATGCAACAGGAATCGTTTTAACAGTCAAAAATCTTTTCGGCGTCCCTTTAAACAACCTGAAGCTCTCGTTGTCACAAGACGAAGGGAAATAGACACACACACACACACACACACACACACACACACACACAGAGGAACTCTTCAACGAGAGCGCCGCCTCGATTCGCTCGTCAAAGACTTCGTTGACTTTTCAAAACTTTTTTTTTGTTTTTATTGAACTTGTGTTTAAAATGTTCTTTAAATCTGCAACTTCCTAAAATCACGTGTTTTCTGTATTTTCGTGAGCCGAAGGTCAATCGAGGCGGAGTTCTGTTAAAGATATTGTTTTTATATTCAGAAGAACCTTCACAAGGTTCTGACCCGTAGTACCTTCTGGATTCTATCCTGTACACTTGTCTCCTTCCCTCCTTCCTTTGCATCAGTCCTTTCTTTCTCCTCCTGTAGTCTGTTGAGACGAAGGAGACGAGGAGATGAGGAGGGAAGAGGGGAGCACTTGAGGCTCCGCCCCCTGAAGAGTCGTTCTTCTGGTCTCAGACGTGCAGTTCAGGAGCCGCTGGTTTCTAACGGCGTCTGTTTCCGAGTGCAATGAGAGCCGATGGAAGCAAGCGGCACCGAGGGTTTGGCTTCATTTATCCTCCACGATTGGCTCTCTGCCGCTGCCAATCTGGGATTTCCACCAATCGGGAAGAGGAGAGAGGTAAGGGGGCGGGGTTTAACTCGCAGGTGAGGTAAAAGCTGAGTGAGAGCTGATAAAAAATTAAATAAACAGAGGAGGAGGCGCTAGTGTGTCTTTGAGGAGGCGCTGCTCTCGGCCTCCTCTTCCTCGCTCTTCACCAACGCGACGGAGCAAATGGAGGAAGAGGAAGGGTTGACGTGCAGCTCCACCGGCGTCAGCGTTATCTCCACCTCCCCCTGCTCCTCGTGCATCGTGGGCGGAGGAAGAGGAAGAGGAAAGGGAAGCGGGTGGAGGTGTGCCGCGGGCGGAGGAGCCAAGTTGTTGTTGCTCGGCCTCGGGGCTTTCTGGATGACCTCCACCATCGGGGTGCGTCCTGCCGCCGCCAGCTCCCAGCCGGGGTTCCCCCCCACGCTCTGGAACAGCAGCAGTGGCCGGCCGTGGCGGTCCGGTTCCACGGCCGGCTGACACTGCACCACCACGCCGCGGTGCTCCATCAGCCGGTGGCCCGAATCCGACACCGCCGGCAGCTGACTCAGCACCATCCCCGGCTGATCCTGGATCACCAGCTCCAGCACTGGCTGCGAGGAAGAGGAGGCCTTCTGGATGACGCCGCCGGTCAGGGAGGTGATGATGGGCGGCTGGGGGGGCGGCTTGGGAGAAAACGTGGCGGGGGGAGGCGGAGGAAGGGCGTCCTCTGGTCGGGGTTTCCTCGGTCGGCCGCGTTTCCGTTTCACCGGTGGAGCGGCGGACGCCCCCGCGGCGCCGCTGCCCGACGCCACCGCCTCCAGGGGGCGCTTGTTGCCGTTCCCCCGCGGTTTCTGTACTACTGAGGTGGGGGCGGACGCTGCGTGCTGAGGAAGAGGAGGAGGTGGGGTAGGAAGAGGTGGCGGGGGGGCGATCTTCTCCCGCTCGTACGAC
>CM042231.1:627500-655000 GCA_023566465.1 Cottus gobio
TTGTTAACTTTATTAACTTCGTTACATTTATTAACTTTGTTACTTTTGTTACCTTTATTAACTTTGTTAACTTTGTTACATTTATTAACTTTATTAACTTTATCAACTTTGTTAACTTTATTAACTTTGTTAACTTTATTAACTTTATCAACTTTGTTAACTTTATCAACTTTGTTAACTTTATTAACTTTGTTAACTTTGTTAACTTTATTAACTTTATCAACTTTGTTAACTTTATCAACTTTGTTAACTTTATTAACTTTGTTAACTTTATTAACTTTATCAACTTTATTAACTTTATCAACTTTGTTAACTTTATTAACTTTGTTAACTTTATCAACTTTGTTAACTTTATCAACTTTGTTAACTTTATCAACTTTATTAACTTTATCAACTTTGTTAACTTTATCAACTTTGTTAACTTTATTAACTTTGTTAACTTTATTAATTTATCAACTTTGTTAACTTTATCAACTTTGTTAACTTTGTTAACTTTATCAACTTTGTTAACTTTATCAACTTTGTTAACTTTATTAACTTTATCAACTTTGTTAACTTTATCAACTTTGTTAACTTTATCAACTTTGTTAACTTTGTTAATAAAGGCAACTTTGTTACTTTTGTTACCTTTATTAACAAAGTTATCTTTATTAACTTTGTTAACTTTATTAACTTCGTTACATTTATTAACTTTGTTACTTTTGTTACCTTTATTAACTTTATTAACTTTGTTACATTTATTAACTTTGTTATCTTTATTAACTTTTTGTTTGTTTGCATATTTGTTTACATTATGTTTGTTTGCATGTTTAAATGATGTTTGTTTGCATGTTTACATTATGTTTGTTTGCATGTTTAAATGATGTTTGTTTGCATGTTTTTTGTTTGCATGTTTGTTTGTTGACAGAGTGTTGGAGAGGACTTACGAGATGTTGCTCTTGAGCTTCTGCAGCAGCATGCTGGGCTCCGTGTCTCCCTCCCCCCCCTCCCCCGTCTCGAGAGCGCCCTCCCCCTGCCGGTCCTCGACCCGCCGGTCCTCCGACATCTGGACCGACTAACCGGTGCTGAGCGGTCGCGGCATCTGAGGAGGAGGAGGTGATTCTAATGACAAATATACTAATATATATTCTACTACATACATAACACAAAATACTATACATAGTACACACAATCAAAACCATCAACACATTTATACTTCATGATTACCTATTGGTACTACTACCCTGTGGGGGCGTTACCCATTGGTACCACTACCCTGTGGGGGGCGTTACCCATTGGTACCACTACCCTGTAGGGGCGTTACCCATTGGTACTACTATCCTGTGGGGGGCGTTAGCCATTGGTATTACTACTTTTTGGGGGTTGTTACCCATTTGTACTTCTACTTTTTGGGGGGCGTTACCCATTGGTACTACAACCCCGTTACTACTACTACGCAGGGGGCGTTACCCATTGGTACTACTACTTTTTGGGGGGCGTTACCCATTGGTACTACTACCCTGTAGGGGGCATTACCCATTAGTACTACTACCCTCTGGGAGGCGTTACACATTGGTACTACTATCCTGTGGGGGGCGTTAGCCATTACTACTACTAACCGGGGGTTGCTACCCATTACTACTACTAACCGGGGGGGGGGGGGGGGGGCGTTACCCATTACTACTACCGCATGTTTTCTGGGGAGCGAAACACAACCCGGTCTCACTCAGCAGCAGCTAATGTTAGCTAGCGATGCAAACGTGACCCCCCCCCCCCCCCCGCCCCCAACCCCCACATTCCTCATGATGGTTTACAGCGAGGAGAGCCGGTGGTCATGTGTCACCACACACACGCACAAACTCACACACACACCAACACGTTACTGCAGCGCTAACTGGCAAACCGACAGACTAACTGCGTTAAATGGCCGAGGTTTTAATACAAACCGAAGCCGGAGCCGAAAATACTGCGTCTCGTGCAGTGAATACTGGTAACTGCTAGCTGCTAACCGGCTAACTAGCCTAGCTAGACTGCTAGCAGCTAGCGGGCGCCATTAAACGTGTTTTTACACGCTATTCTTAATTTAAAAATATTTCCCGGTAATAGTTGATTTACTCTGTTATTAACGATCGATCGAGTCGATGAGTCATGTTTGAGTATTTATTTTAAAAAAGAAAAAGAAAGTACCTGAGCCAAGATACAGCAAAAATCCCCTTCAGATGTTTTTGTGATTGGCCGACTCAGTTATGTCTGCCTGACTACAAAGCCGACGTCTCTTCCGATTGGTCAGCCGTCGCAAATCTACCCGGATACCCAAAGTGGGTGCAATTCCATTCGTCGAGCGAATTTTTTTTTCTGACGGGGATTATTCTGATTGGACGCAGTTACCTGGTCTGCCCAGTTACAAAACAGATGACTTGATCTCGCGAAGTCTGCCCAGCAACAGCCGCCTGTTCAGACAGCAAAAGCGAGAAGTACATTTCATTAACACGTCTGTATGTTAAATATTAAGTGAAATTCATATTTACTCTATACATTTTAACATGTATTCACAAACATCGTATAATCTTTAAGAAACGTCTGATATAACTTGTTATGGATTTATTTGATGAACAAATATCCACTTCATAGGGTGAATTAAAACGTTTAAACATGAAAACATTCCTATTTTTGGATTGCATTTAAATATCCACAAAAAATAACTTGACTGTACGTTCTTAATGTAAACATGTTTACAGTTATGTTAACCTCAACATTAACACAGGATATAAATAATATATAATATATATATAGTGACATGTGCATCATTAAAGTCTTATCTAGTATTTTTAAATTGACAGTTGAAGCACTTAAAGTGTTGACATTCATTTGTACAAATCACAAATAAAGCAGAAAGAAAACCCACTATGTTTTTTGGATTTACCACATTTATTCTGTTATACAAAAGTTACAGTGAACATCAGAAAGAAAAACGGTGACAGATACGTTGCAGCTGTCGCTTTAGATGCTGCTCGTCTTCATCAGTTGCAGCTCGTCTTCATTCAAACCCGCTGCAGTGAAACAAAACACAAGACCTCAAGAAGGAACTTTCATGATGCGTTCAAGCTCTGCTCAGTAGAAACGAGTATTGGGGAGGTAGGTTATAACGTCATGACGATGCGTTCAAATGTAATTTTGTAAAATGTTGTTTCTAAAGGGAATGTTTTCAAAGTAGAGAGAATTATGAGTAAATTAAGCTCCGCCTACTTCCCAGCTAAAGAAGCCACGGCTGCAGTAGAATTGTACTTCCACTTTACTGCTGTAAAGGTGTCAAACTGCTGTTAAGTGATCAAACTGCTGTAAAGGTGTCAAACTGCTGTAAAGGTGTCAAACTGCTGTAAAGTGATCAAACTGCTGTAAAGTGATCAAACTGCTGTAAAGTGATCAAACTGCTGTAAAGGTGTCAAACTGCTGTAAAGTGATCAAACTGCTGTAAAGGTGTCAAACTGCTGTAAAGTGATCAAACTGCTGTAAAGTGATCAAACTGCTGTAAAGGTGTCAAACTGCTGTAAAGGTGTCAAACTGCTGTAAAGTGATCAAACTGCTGTATTGATACCCTCTGGTGTTGTACTGCATCTCAACCCTCATTCTGTTATTTGACTTCAGCCACAGAAGCTTTGATGAAGAGTTAAACTGGACGAGCATTACAATAAAACATATCAAGTCAAAACTTCTCGGTTAAACCAAGTTGTGTTTCATAAACTGTTGTCTGCATATTTGTATGATCAGATTATAATCTGCATTTAAACCATAACAACAAAGGGATATGAGACACATGACACACATTGTTAGTGGATAACGTATTTAATTCAGCACGTTTGAAACTGAGACAGTTTAGTAGCTTTGTACTAAAATAGCTTGTTTCACTTTCATATTCCTTCATTTATATTCCAACCTCGTTAATAAAGTAATACTCCTTCCCAGCTAAAGAAGCCCCGCCTCCTTCCCAGCTAAAGAAGCCCTGCCTCCTTCCCAGCTAAAGAAGCCTCGCCCCCTTCCCAGCTAAAGAAGCCCCACCTCCTTCCCAGATAAAGAAGCCCCGCATCCTTCCCAGCTAAAGAAGCCCTGCCTCCTTCCCAGCTAAAGAAGCCCCGCCTCCTTCCCAGCTAAAGAAGCCCCGCCTCCTTCCCAGCTAAAGAAGCCCCGCCTCCTTCCCAGCTAAAGAAGCCCCGCCTCCTTCCCAGCTAAAGAAGCCCCGCCCCCTTCCCAGCTAAAGAAGCCCCGCCTCCTTCCCAGCTAAAGAAGCCCCGCCTCCTTCCCAGCAGACCTACCTGACCATGTGAGCGATGTCCCAGTTGGTTTCAGAGGACAGAGGGCCGAGGATCTCCACGCCCGCCTCTGTTACTATGGCGATCTCGTGCTAAAATAAAAACATCACCCATCAAACCTTTGGTTAGTGCAAGTGTGTGAGAGTGCATGCATGTGTGTGAGTGTGTGTGTGTGTGTGTGTGTGTGTACCCGGTTGTAGGAGCGGGCGTCCCGGTAGTACAGCACTTTGAGGCAGCGCTCCACCAGCTCCCGGGCCTCCTGCTGGGAGATCTGTTGCTGGTTCTCCACCACCTCCCTCATCAGAGGCTGGGGAGAAGAAGAAAACATTTAAAACCCTAACCCTTAGACCAGGTCTGGCTTAGGGTCTCAGGGTCTGGCTTAGGGTCTGGCTCACCTGAGCCAGGTACGCTCCGAAGCCCGTGGCCACCGTGGGCGCCTCATAGGCCACGCCCAGCTTGTCCACGTAACCCAGGAAACTAGAGGGCGACAAGAAGACACACGAAACTGAAGCTTATGGATAAAACAATACACTTTATAAAAATACACTTTCAAAACAAACGGAATAAAACATAAGTACAACTCAAGTTAAAATGGAAAAAAAACTCCTAAAATTAATGTAAAAAATAATAAATCAATGGAATTAAAAGTCAGAAAAAGTTTATAATTTTATATTTAAAGTATGAAAAGTGTAAAAGCTTCTCGAGGCGGGACCGTATATGTATTATAATTATGTATTACAGCCTTCAGTCTGGAATATTAATATTTACATTAATATTTATTAATATTTACATTGAAATCAGAGGAACGGAAGCAGAGAGTTTATATCATAAATATATTTTATATATAATCTAGTGACACACACGATGTCTCAACGCCCTAAAAGAGACAAAGAAGAAGAAGCCCCGCCCACAGGAGGCCCCGCCCACCTCTCCCCGCCGTAGAAGCCTCCGATCACCGCCGTGTTCCACAGCGGGTTCATCTTGCTGCGCCGGTTGTACATCACGCGGGTCAGCCAGGAGTGCAGCGCCTTGGGGCTGCAGCTGTGGCCGTCGCCCAGCAGCTCCTCGTCGATGCTGCGGACACAAGCACAGCGGTCGGCACGCGGCATCGAACCCCCGGTCCACCGACCGAACACACGTGTGTGTGTGTGTGTGTGTGTGTGTTGTTTCTGCCGGCTTACACCATCTGCTCGATGATGTGCTTGAGGTGCTGGTAGTCAGCGTAGTCTCCCGAAGCTCCCAGGATGGTGCTGTCGTTCACCTGACGCACAAACAAACGTGTAAACAAACAAAAGTGTAAACAAACAAGTGTAAACAAATGCGTAAACAACGTCCTGAGACTCACCTTCATGAGGCGCGAGATGTTCCTGAAGCGAGCCAGCGAGCCGTACGAGCCCAGCATGTCGGCCGCGATCATGACGCCGCCGGTGAACTTCACACCGAGCACCGAGGTCCCGGTTACCATGGGGTTCCTGTGGGGGGGGGGGGGGGGGGGGGGGGGGGGTTACCGGATCAATACAGGACGACCAGAAGACGAGCTTACTGGATGATTAGTTTATTGATTATGATTCTGCCTGTTTTAAACATCTTTCATCTCCACTTATATATTTAATATGATCAACAGATCGATCAGCAGGTACAGCGTCACAACAAGTGATCGATTACAAAACTCTGCCTGCACTCTATCAATAAAAGTAAATGATTGGATTGAAACCTTCATAAAATAAAAGTAATAAACAATAACAAACTGACATTACAATATATTATATTAAACTGTTGTTTACAGGTCTGGAAACTTAAGTAAATATTTACAAATATACATCAATAAATATAATTATATCCAGATATTTTACATATAGCTTAGCTTTACATTGAGGACCGATTGTATGTCCCATGTATTTATGTTTAATTTTCAATATGTATCTACTTACACGTATTATTATTATTATTACATTTATGTTTTATTACTCAAACATTTAATAACCGGCTTTGTTGTCAAAATGTTTCAGAAACAAATTTAAAAACCGTTTAACCGAAAGTGAGCCGACAGTTAGCTTAGCAACAGTTAGCTCCTCCATGATGATGCAGCACGGAAGGCGAACCGGATCCCGGCGGACCGGTCTGCGGTCCGCCGGGATCCAGTTCGGGGGACTCACAGTGTGTGCCGGACCGGCCCGCATGACGTGCCCGGCCCGCTGCTGCCGCCGGGGAACGAGTAGAACTGCCCGGGCTTCGGTCCGTTCTCCCAGAAACTCAGCTTCAAGCCGCTAGACTCCATGTTGGAAAATACGTTGCCGGAAGTGACGACACGGCGTCTTCTTGTTCGGCTGAAGCAGGCTGACGTCACGGAGCGGCGCTTCACTGTCGCCTGCAGGCCGACATAAGATACACACTGCTGTTGTTTAAAAAAAGTTATAGTATGCCACAAAATTAAAAAAAATGTCCTATTATTCGAAAAAATTCAAAAAAGATATTATATTTGAAAAAAGTAAAAAAATATAATTTGTCAATAAAAGTATAGAAAAAGTTAAAGTATTTCAAATAAAGTATAAAAATGTCTGAATGTCTCAAAATGTGTTAGCAATTTTCTACTCGTTACATCTTACTTTTTACTTGTTACATCTTACTTTTTACTTATTACATCTTACTTTTTACTCATTACATCTTAGTTTTTACTTCTTACATCTACATTTTTACTTGTTACATCTTAGTTTTTACTAGTTACATCTTGCTTTTTACTCATTACATCTTAGTTTTTACTCGTTACATCTTGTTTTTTACTCATTACATCTTAGTTTTTACTTCTTACATCTTAGTTTTTACTAGTTACATCTTGCTTTTTACTCATTACATCTTAGTTTTTTACTAGTTACATCTTGCTTTTTACTCATTACATCTTAGTTTTTACTCGTTACATCTTAGTTTTTACTCGTTACATCTTGTTTTTTACTTGTTACATCTTAGTTTTTCAAATGTATTTATTTATTCTATTTCAGAGATTTTATTTTGACTATTGTCTGTGTTGTTCGTTAGTCGCTCTGAGTGCACATTAAGTACACACACAAACACACACATGCAGGTTTGAGTTGTTGCTGTTATTTTATTGGTTCACGACACATCTGATTATTGACTCTGATGTTGCTTTTGTCCGACGTCTTCACTCAGGAAAGAACCGGCGCCGTGGACACAGCGTCCACCGCCTCCACAGCCTCCACAGCCTCCACAGCCTTCACAGCCTCCACAGCCTCCACAGCCTGCACCACCTCCGGGGAGGCTTTCTTGTGACAAAAATCTGTGAGGAGACGAGAGGAAGGTTCATTTATCTGTACTTGTGTACTTGTAATGCACTTGTGGTGGAATTGTTGCGTACTTGTCGGGTACTTGTGGTGTACTTGTGATGTGGGTGACTGTGGCTCAGTGGTTAGCAGGTCTGACTTTCAATCAAGCAAGACACTTAACCCTAATTGCTCACCGTTGCTGTGTCTACGGTCTAATGTAATGTAATGGTGTACTTGTGGTGTACTTGTGGTGTACTTGTGTACCTGCGGCTCCGTCGTAGCTGAATGGTCGGTCGTGAGGGATCCTCAGGCACTCAGCCAGCTTCTTGTGGGCGTCATGGTGGGACTCCATGTCCTTCCGGTCAAGATGGCCGCCCTCCCTCCCTGAAACACAACGCTGACGTTCATTCACGCTGTGAGCCAATCCGCTGCGTTCCTGATGGACGGCGTGTTGGGAGCTCACGGTAGTTCAGCAGGTATCGGCCCTCCGGGGACTTGTAGACCATCATCAGACACCCAGAGCAGCTCTCATAGAAATCTGTCTGTATGGACTGGTTGAAGTCACTAACAACGCCGTCCTTCTCCACCGCTAACAGACAAACAACACACGTCAACAACAACAGCAGCATCAACAACAACAACAACACCAACAACAACCAACGACAGCAGCAGCAACAAAAAGATGTGACTCACTGGCGGCGATGATGTCCAGCGTGTGGTTTTCAGATTCGGCGACCGTGAAGTTCATGAAGTAGTTGGAACACGACTTGTCACTGAAACAGACACGAACCAGTCAGACAAAACCAGACGAAGACACAGCAAACGCACTCCGAGTCTTTTAACTACGGTTCCCAAGAGGCTTTGAGGGGCGTGAACAGGGCGTAAACAGGAAGTAGTGGATGAACAGATACAATGTCACTGATTTATGGGCGTTTATTCTGGATGGATGTGGTCTGGAAGTCTAATAAGGAGTCCGGCGGTCAGGTGAGCCCTCACATGTACAGGTTCCTCTCCTTCAGCAGGATCGTGCGGTTGTCCCGGTGCAGTCGGAACTCCACGTGGGAGCTGGAGATGTTCGGCAGCAGGTCCCAGGCCTCTTGATGGTCCGCGACAGACCAGGCCAGCACCCAGTCCCCCATGATCTGGAGGAGGGAGGGAACTGAAGTGACCGCCGAGGACACAAGGACACTGAAGTTTTGTGGCTACGATGTTAGCACGAGAGTTAGCATCTTTAAAATAATGAGTTGACAATAATTTGGAACTAGAAAATGTCTTGAGAAATTTTGTGTGGCAAGTTATTGAGGTACATTATATATATACGCCAATATTACCAGTAGTAAGATGTGTTATTGAGGTACATTATGTATACATCAGCACTATGGGCCAAAACATTTCTCTCAGTTATAACACATGCAGTCATATTTGTATGTGCACACATACTTGAGCCACTTGAAATGTTATGAAGTGTAAATCTGTAAACAGGCAGAAAAATTGGTTTCTGTTTCAGGGCTTACGAGCCACCTAAAATATTACGATGCAAATATCAATCTGTCCAATGACAAGATTAACAAAGCTATAATTTAACTTTAAATTCAGTCAACATCTCGTGTTTAAACTAGGATTGAAACATGTTCTTAAAGTAGTTAATTCAAAATATGCTGGAGCCATGTTCTCAATTAGATTTCTTTATTCAAAGTATTTGTTTGGACCCCCCACGACCAGGCTGACGCAACACACACGCAAGTGATGTTGAATAAAACTGGTCTCAGGCTCCAGACCTGATCCAGACTCACCTCGTGCAGGTCCGATTTTGGCAGCTTCTTCAGACCGTGACAGTCCTCGGGGCCCGGGGCCGCGTTGGTGCCGATCGCCGCCACCAGCAGCAGCAGCACCGCTCGCTTTACAGCATTCATCCTTCTCTGAGACAGAAATCAAATGCACCCTCTGCTGTGTGTTCTGTCAGGAGAAGTGGCCGGTTGGCTTATAAGGGGCTCAGAGGGACCCTGATCCGGTCCAAAGTGTGTGTGTGATCAGCGTGTTATCGAACTCTGTGTTATTGAAACCTCTGACTCACATTCTCTTTGTGGTGGTGATGTGAGACCAGGTTCAGAGGAGACCAGATCCTGATACAGGATCTGGTCTGTTTAGAGAGTCTGGATCTGATACAGATCTGAACCAGAAGAAGACGGAGAACACGTCTCTCTTTAGAACCCTGCAGACTGAAACAGGGTTCTGCTCTGTTTAGAGAGTCTGGGTTACTTTGCATAACACGTCGTCTTTCAGACCAGTGTACACATAAACATGTATATATATATATACACATATATAGTTTGCTGTTTGTTTGGTAAAAACTTTGATTGATAAGACAGAAAGTTCATATAATTAATGGCTTCCGTTCTTTTACTTTGGGGTCTATTCAAAGTGAGCTGACTGATCTCTGATCAGCTTCTGTGTGCAGTGAACTCATAGAAATGCAAACGAGCATCACTGGCTCACTAAAACAGATCTGTGGAGTTTTGATTTCTAAGACTCATGGACATCAGATGAGCCAAATGTCAATTTCATGCCGCTAATTCCTTTTAACGTTGGAAATTATTTGCTCACTCGATACACAAGTTGTATGAAGATCTAGTGGGGCGTCGGGGCGGACCACAACAGTTTGCATCATCGGAGAATGTAAAGCTGTGTTTGTACCGCCGAGTTCAGGCACGCTTTGTCCTTCGATGAGAGTCTCCTCAGGACGCACGAAATAAACCATCCGTCAACACGATAATTCGTCAACACGATATAGCCGAAAAGTGGTTCGTAGTTTAAGTAAAAAAGTATTTACTTGGATTTTGGTAGAAAGCAACTAGACATTACATCACACAATATAAAGAAATACAAACTAATATACACACATAGTAAGCACGCCCACTATGACCCATCATTTACCTGAGGCTTTTATCCAGAGCGACTTACATGAGCAACGGTAAGCAATTAGAATGAAGTGTCTAGCTCAAGGACACATCGACATGGACTAGCGGAGCCGGGGATCGAACCACCGATTCTTTTGTTGAAAGACAGACATGCTAACTACTGAGCCATGAGAAACATTGACGGTGGGAAGTGCAGGACTAACAAGAACTCTGTTGGCTTCTGTTGTTTCCCAGTATTTCTAGAACAGAAAGCTTTCCCCGGAGTTACGTAAGACGTGTTTACCACCTGCAGGGCCAAAGGGGATTTCAGGTCGGGTTGCAGGACTAATAAGGACAAAGTTGGGTTTGTGTATTAATCATTCACTGATTTGTTGAATTGTCTTTGGCCTACACCACTTAGAAATCCACTGTGTATATGCTACCGGCCTCAAGCCTCAGGGAACCTGGTCTAGTTGAGAACTGAAGGAACATCCTGTTTGTGCTGCGAGACAAAACGGGTTCTGCTTCAAAAAGTGACTCAAAACACGAGTCCAGAGCTTAAACTTTATCAATAAGATCTTAGCTGAACTTTGTGTGAACTGTAAAGGAAATAAAAGCATGCATTAAAGTTTCTATATTTATTTAAACGTCTTTTTCTGAACTTCAGAAAACAAGACGAGACAACTTTGGAGTCTATTCAAAGTGAGCTGACTGACCTCTGATCAGCCTCAGCTCCTGTGTGCAGTGAACTCATAGAATTCTGCATTGTTTTGATTTCTAAGTGGACTCATGAACATCCAGCCAAAGCAGCGTAAACTCAATGCATCAAAAAACAAAAGTTAATATCCTGTAAACTATATAATAACATCTAAAAAAGAATGAGCCTTCTTTGTAAACAGTGAACTATTTGTGACAGACGAGTGATCGAAGGCGCCGAGTTACAAAGATTCACTACAGTAAGCTAACTAACCAGCCAACTGTGCTCTAGCTAGCTAGCTAGCTAGCTCATTAACGTAAATCAATCTGAATCTCAATCTGAATTGATCATCCAGGATCATTCCAGGACTTCCAGGAAGTCCTCCTGCCTATAGCTTCATAATGGTCATTGAGAGATGAGAGGACTGATCCCAGGCTAATTTTAAACTAACTTGCAAAATGGAAACTAAATAGTTTTATTAAATATTTTTCTCTGTTTAAATTTGGATTTTGGTTGAACTCACTATTTAGTGTTTTTTCCTGAATCCCGTGGACTGGGTAGTAGTTGAAGAGGAAGGACGGAAATAAAGGGTGGATGTCTGACAGTCACATTGAATACCTTAAAGGTAGATGTTGAATATTGGAGTCCTTTGACAGAAGAGACGAAGAGTCCGAAGGGATCAATGTGTCTTGGGGGACTGCTTTGCCAAAAAAACTGTAATGACTGTGTTTATAATAACGTGTGTTAGCCTCATTAAAAAATGTGGTTTCAGCTTTAAGCTTTCAGCATTCTAACGCATTTTCAGCATGACATGCACTTTCTAGTTTGATGTGGCGATGCACAGTAAGGCTCAATTGAGCTTTGCTGCAGCAAGCACACTGCATGTCCTCCTGCGGGCCTAATAATAATATTCATAGTCCCACAAAACTTTGCAGAGTATTTCCTCCGGCAGCATTGCCGGTACAGGCGTCAAAATGCATCAAACTGTGCGGACTGATGAGGGATCGTGTGCTATGACTTCTCTAAGAGATTTGGCCAGCCGTTTCCCCGAAAACAGCAAACAACGAAATTGTCACATTCATTCGAATGGGGTTTCTTCCTGAAGAGAGCAAAACAAATCTTTGTGCCCATAGTGACTCGCCTCACTTTAACGTAGATAAATTATTTGAAGTTTAAAACGTTAACAGAAGTCTGGAGCTTATTTGCCCAATTGGGCATTTTTTGATTCAGAAACATTTTGGGACCGTTTCAGTTTGTAATGGGTGTGTATGGCACAGAATGTTCAAAGTGGAGAGCCGACTGCCGGAGTGAGAGGGAGCAAGAGAAACTTGTAAAAAGAAAACAACGTATTTTGCCTTCAATCCCAAAAGTTTCACTCTTCATAATGATTGTTTGACAAAACGTAGGAAATCTTGTGCTCGTTGTACACAAAGAGCCTAAAGCGACATGAAGTCCAACCAACTGCTCCATTGGACTCCATGTTGAACAGGAGAACCGGAGAACAGGGGAACAGGATGACAGGACACAGATGAGTTTAGCAGCTTAGTTTGGTTTGGATTCTTTATGGTACTGCTGTATTTGGATGTATTGAACATCATTAGTGATATACAATATGAAATATATTGTTTGGTACATGAGAAAATTGAAATGGCACAGATTTTGCCAAAATGGACATTTTGGAGAACTCGCCGAAAGTGTTTAACTCTGTTCTGCTTCACTTTATCAAACTTTGCAGAGAGAATGTTCACATATTGTGCTTTGATTTGTAGAGGTTTAAAACTGCAGCTGCATCATTCCAAAGAGATAATCTGTTGTTTCCTGGTTTATTTGAAGTGTGAAGTGTGTCTCTTCTGTCCTATGTGTCCCCTCACTTCCCTGTCCCTGATTGTATCCTCCTGTGTCCAATCCTCTGCACCTTCCCAGTATATCTAATACCGGTTGGTCTCCTGCCCCAGTGTCCTGTGTATATCCCGTTGTGTATGCCAGTTTTTCATCTGTTTTGATTCCTGTGAACCTCTGCACTTGTTCCAGTGTTTTTGGAAGCTTGTTTTGTTTTTTGTTCAATTAATTTACTGTAGAACCGTTGCATCGGCATTTGGGTCCTCTGATACCCCCCGTGACAGAACGAACAGACCAGACATAGACCCAGCAGATGACTCTGCTTCACCGGTTCAGCAACTGGCCATCTTGAGGGACCAGATGAAGCAGCGCTGCTATGGATTGCTAAGTTCCTGGCCAAGGCCCGTCTGGTATTAGATGCAGCTTGGGTGACCTTCCCGGTGTCAACCGCTCCTCCGTCCTGGACATCTCCCGGTGTCCTGTCGGCACCTCAACAGGCCCCACCTCCCTGTGTCCTGTCGGTGCCCTGGCCGATCCCCGCTGCCACCTCCGAGCCGCCCCCAGTAAACCCATAGTGGACCCATAGTATACCCACAATATACCTGCAGTATACAGATTGTATATCCCAGTAGTATACCAACAGTATACCCACAGTACACCTACAGTATACCCACAGTAAACCCATAGTAGACCCATAGTATACACATAGTATACCCAGTGTGCACACAGAGTAGATTCACAAACGTTTAAGTTGAATCATTAAAAGTGTGTCATGTTTGTGTGTTGACTGAGTTATGACTTTAATAAACTTTGGTAATACACCATTTTATTAGAGTAGAAATAAAAACCATCCAGCCATTGTTTTGTTTTGAATATTATTCATGATATTCGGGTATCTTACGCCCCTCGCCTTCAGCACAGAAACCTGCAGAGAGAAGAACAAAGAAGTCAGTTTGTCTGTCATCACACATCTTCACACCATAGTTTAGTAAGACAGTGAAGCACCGTTATTGGGGTCATAGATAAAGTCTGGTTCTTTGTTGAAGCCGAGGCACCTCGCCTGATTCCTGAATTGTTCCAGGTCACAGTACTTCACGGATGTTCCTCTTGCTGGAGACAAAACAACAAATCAGGATGAATGTTTCAGATATGAAATGTTTTTATCAATATTCATACATATTTTCTCTCAGACTCGTTCCTTCCTACCCATCAGATAAAGACCACGAATGGTGATCTCGTCCACTCTAGTTTTTCTGTTAAATCCCATCTTCTCGAACATCTTGTCCATATTTCTGACGGTGCGGTTGAAGCTATAGAGCAGACAGTCGGCACAGGTCGGCAACATGTGGTATCGCGACGTAAAGTTGGAGACTGAGGAAAGAAACTGTATATTTATCTTCTACACTTAAAATCTAAGAAGGTTCTTCTGGTAAACTTTCCAGAAACTGATTTTATGTTTGATATAATCCACCGATGTCCTCAGACAGGACAGAGGTTCTCTTCTCTTTCCTTGTGCTGCAGAGGTTGTTTGTTTTAAAAAGTGATGGTGAAATTTGAAAGAGTCCACACCAATGCTATCAACTCTATGAGGCTGTACTCATGCAGAAGAAAATAACTCATAAACCAAATCACATTAAAATGTTCACCTGATGATGGAACTAGGTGAGAAGTCAGAGAATATTTCAGTTGGAAACACCAATATGAACCTCATGGTGGCGCTATAGTCAAGGTCTGAGAATCAGGAAGACGTATCCTCTGGTACGGATGAATGTCTGAACCCAATTCCATCTCAACCCATCCAACAGTTGTTGAGATATTTCAGTCTGGACCAACAGATATTAAAATGTATAGAGCAACGATGCAAGGTGGCTAACGATGCCTGTAAAACTCCATTATAGAATAGATGTATTTTAGGAGCCTTCCTGAAAACAAGATCAATTTAAAGAATAAGGCGTTTGTACGCAGCAGAAGTTTGATGTTTGATCTCGACAGTGTCGCTCATCCACAGCTGCTTTATATTCTTCAGTTAGTTGAAACTCTACAAGCATCTGAAGTCAGCAGTTGATGTGTGTGATGAATCTGCAGCTTTTAATAACCAGAAACATGATCTCTCCGGCTGGATTCTCTGACTAACAGAACTAACAAATCAAAGATGTAGAAACTCCAGCATGGTGTTGGATCAGGTAACTTACATGATTCTAATATGGTATTGTCTTCAAAGTTTAGGTTGGTCCTTACAGACTGGCAGGTTCCATTCCTGAGAAAAGAGACAAGAGGAAGAGTTGAGTTCATAGTCTAACAGCTGTTTTAAAACTTCTCATCCATTTTAAAACTTCTCATCCATGTCAGCTTCAAAAGTTAAGATTCCTCCCACTGCTGAACACCGAGTGGTCCGTTTGAAAGCTCTGAAAGGTTTAGGGTTTCCATCTAGTGGAGACAACATTTCAATTGTATTCATTTTAAATGTGTATTTTCGATAATCTATAATGTACATAATGTATTGTGTTGTGTATTTGTACATGTTAAATTGTTACCAACTCACAACTTGTAATCCGCAGTCATAACAATCTTCTCGGTGCTGGAGGGTGAGGGGTTGATATCAATCCAGTAGCTCTCGATGTTCCTCAGATAGTTGTTGTACAATTCATTATCAGTGTAACCATAGAGGAAGTTTGACCTGCCGAACATCTGAACACAAACAAGAAGTCAGTTAGTGCACAAGCATCATTTAAAAATGGGTTGAATATTGGACTAATTCTCTAATAGTAAACCCTACAAATGAATACATTTGGATGTGTTTAGCCGAGCATAACACAAACCCTTTAAGCAGAGGGAAACTAGGTCTTTGTCAATATCGAATAACCGAGTTTGAACTTGTGTCCTTTTCTCTGATATTTGGGCCACACTGCAACACATTTGTGCAACTGATTTGTGGATATCTTTCAGTTCTAACGGTATTTACAGCATCCACAAAGACTCGTAGAACCATCTGGATGAGAAACATTCAGTCCACTGCACGCTATATATATTTTTAACCTGTTTCCCAAGAGGCAGCACTAATCCAAACACATTTGATAACAACCTGGATAAGAAACAGTCACATCTTTGGAAACGATTGAAGTACCTTTACATTGTGTTATTGTCTATTTATCTTTAAGAGAAATGTTTGCTCAGCTCTGACTCCAACATAATGCTAATGCTAAAGGCATAACCTGAGGAAGAACTTCCTAATGCTAATGTCTCATAGACGGACCCAGACAGATGAAGACGTACCATGGAGGGGTCAGCCAGAGACAAAGGCGTGATTAAAGGCTGGCATTCTTCAGGTGTCAGAGCCGAGCTGCTGAGAAACAGCCCCGCTGCCAGGAAGTAACTGCTGAGCCACAGATTCATGATGCTCCAGCTGTGAAGACAAACTCAGAGATCTCAGACGATAGCTGCTGGTCACAGAAGTAAAGATATCTGAGGCTCATCGGAGCTGGTCAGTTTTTTATGAAGCTGTTGGGGCTTCTGTTTTTTTCCAGTATTTACAAACTAGAAAGCATACGCCCAGAATTAGGTAAGACATGTTTACCAGCATACCACCTGCAGGGCTAAAGGGAATATCAGGTATTGTTAGAGAAACATTGATGGTAGCCTGTTGGAGAACCACATATATATATATATAGTTTCCCCTGCAAGGCAACCTGCAGGGTTTTTGCCCTTTTATGGAAGTGAACCTGTGTATTGTGTGCTTTTATAGTAACTGTTGTTATTAATTCAAACAATTGGTATTAGTATGTAATCAAGCAAATATAATGGATGTAATCATTTTATATAATCACTTATAGATTCAGTATGTTTTATATAATCTAAACATTTTGGGGCAAGATCAATATTTTGTGCTACATTTCCATATGTCGAATAAAAAGTGTATGAGACTTGCCCACAGCTGGTAAAATAATGAGCTATAATGTTAATGAATGTCAGCCAGATCGATTGTACAAACATGATGTGACTTGTCAAGGACGATAAATGACCAAGAAGTCAACTTGACCTGGTCAAGAACAAGGTCGAATCTGATTGGAGGAAAAGTGAAGGGAGGTCTATAGTTCAGACTTGTAGAGTCTGCTCTGGAGGAAATGTCGAACTTGTTGTGTGAAGAATTGTGTTCTTGAGCAAGCAATAAACGGCTCCTTGCAGATTGCCAGAAATCTGAATCCTGTATCTCCATCTTCAGCATAATTGGCATTGCCGGCAGGATGCATTATTAAAGTATTTATGTATGTAATCATTTTGATGACGCGATGACTCACACACATGCATGCAGATTATGGAAATACAGGCTAGTATTTGGATTTCCATACGTCAGAACACAGAGACAGTTTGAAGAAGCTTAACATCAAATGAGCTTCCTTTTAAAAGGTTGAATCTGCTGTTTCAACTTTGCACCAGTTTGGAGCGAAAATGAAACCAAAAGGACCTGAAACCAGCTGTTTAAATAGGTCGGAAACATGTCGCAGCTTTTTGGTGATATAATAAATGATGTATGGGTAAGGCCTGACAAGGTGTCTATGATCAAGAATGAATGGACGGCATGGAGGACAGGACCGTCCAATGCACACAGGTCGCTTGGCAAAGAAAATACTCAAGACCCTTCATATTAGCAACCAAAATCTTTAGTTTCTTTCACAAACCATTCTAGTGGAGTATTGTCTACACCTGGGACAACCATTGACATCCTATACGGTTCAGGTCCACCCAGCTAAGGGAACTTTCTGGCTCCGCTAGCCAGGAAGCTAACGTTATGCTAACACGATTCAAAGTCAATAACAATGCAAACGATTGAAAAACCGATAAAATATGTTTTGACAATCAATATTCTCACAAAATATAGATCAGCATAATGCCAATGTGATGATAGATAGATTGCATATTTTTGACTAAAATATTTGTTAGTTTAACACTGTTTGTCATCGTCCCCAAGTCAATATAATGCTCTCACAAAATATTGATGAGCATAAGATAAGATAAGATAATCCTTTATTAGTCCCGCAGTGGGGAAATTACAGGATTACAGCAGCATTGCTCAGTACGTAAAGATAAAAGAAATCAAGTAATATAAATAAAGAGTAATAAACAGTAATAAACATAATAAAATAAACAGTAAAGAAGAAATTGAATGTACAGTAGAATATTGAATATACAAATTACAAAATATTACAAAATATTGCACCAGGATGGATTAAAGTGACCAGAATATTGAATATACAAATTACAAAATATTACAAAATATTGCACCAGAATGGATTAAAGTGACCAGAGTGATAAAAAAGTGTTCAAGTATTGAGAGTTGAATGTTTGTGGGCTACTGGGAGGTCAGCTTGTTGTGCAGCCTGACAGCAGCAGGGAGGAAGGACTTGCGGTACCTCTCCTTCACACACCGGGGGTGAATCAGCCGGTGGCTGAAGGAGCTGTGCAGAGCTGCCAGGGTGTCCTGCATGGGGTGGGAGGCGTGGTTCATCAGGGATGAGAGCTTGGCCATCATCCTCCTGTCTCCCACCACCTCCACAGTATCCAGAGGACACCCCAGCACGCTGCTGGCCTTCTTTAACAGTTTGTCCAGTCTCCTCCTGTCAGCTGCCGTGATGCTGCTGCTCCAGAAGACCACTCCATAGAAGATGGCTGATGCCACCACAGAGTCAAAGAAGGTCTTCAGGAGTGCTCCCTGCACCTCAAAAGACCTCAGTCTCCTCAGCAGAAAGAGTCTGCTCTGTCCCTTTTTATAAAGTGCATGTGCGTGGTCGGACCAGCCAGGTTTATTATTCAAGTGAACACCCAGGTACTTGTAAGATGTCACCATCTCAATGTCCAGTCCCTGGATGCTCAATGGTAGTGGAGGAGAGCGTTTGCCCCGGCGGAAGTCCACCACCAGCTCCTTGGTCTTACTGGAGTTTATCTGGAGGCGGTTCCGCTGGCACCATCCTAAAAAGTCCTGGTTCAGTTCCCTGTACTCCCTGTCATCATCGGCAGAGATGAGGCCGACAATTGCAGAGTCGTCAGAGAACTTTTGCAGGTGGCAGTTGGCAGAGTTGTGTTTAAAGTCTGAGGTGTAAATGGAGAACAGGAATGGAGCCAGAACGGTTCCCTGTGGAGTCCCCGTGCTGCAAGACACCCGATCTGACTCACACTCCCGTATCCGCACATACTGTGGACGGTTGGTGAGGTAGTCCAGAATCCATGCAGTGAGGTGGTGGCCACCCCGGTCTGCTCCAACTTGTCCCTCAGAAGCAAAGGCTGAATGGTGTTGAAGGCACTGGAGAAGTCGAAAAACATGACCCTCACAGTGCTTCCAGCCTTTTCCAGGTGAGAGAGGCATCTCTGTAGCAGGTAGATGACGGCGTCATCCACCCCGATGCCAGACTGGTAGGCAAACTGAAGTGGGTCCAGGGATGAGCTCACCAGGGGGCGGAGATGGGCAAGGACCAGCCTCTCCAGGGTCTTCATCAGGTGGGATGTTAATGCCACCGGCCTGTAGCCGTTGAGGTCCTTGGGCCGCGGGATCTTTGGTACTGGCACCACGCAGGATGTCTTCCATAGCTGTGGTACTTTCCCCAGCCTCAAGCTCAGGTTGAAGATGTGCTCCGCTATCCTGCACAGCTGGTCTGCGCAGGATTTGAGGAGCCTTGAGCTGATGCCGTCTGGACCTGTGGCCTTCCTTACCTTGATCCTCCTCAGTTCCTTCCTCACCTGGTTAAGGGACACACTGGGGGGAGTGGAGCTGTGAGGTGTTGGAGTGGGGGTGGGTTGCTGGTCATGGAGTGCTGAGTCGTAGAGGTGTGGAGGAGAGCCGAGTGCTGTGAGAAGGGGGGAGGTGGAGGGGGGGTAATCCACAGGGGGTGCAGACGATGGGGGTTGCAGCAGCAGGGAGGAATGGGTGGGGGGAGGGGTGGATGTCTGATCAAATCTGTTAAAAAATATGTTCAGATCATTCACCCACTTTTGGTCCCCCTCAGGCTGTTGGTTGAGCCCCTTGAACCCAGAAATGGCCTTGAGGCCCTTCCAGACCCCGCTGGTGTTGTTCTGCTGCAGCTGGTCCATCTTCGTCCTGTAGACGTCTTTCCCCTCCCTGATCTTCATCCTCAGCTCCCTCTGCACAGTCCTCAGCTCCTCCTTGTTGCCAGATCTAAAGGCCCTCTTCTTCTCCTTGAGGAGGGACTTTATCTCTGGAGAAATCCAGGGTTTACCATTTGAGAAACACCGTACAGTCCTGGTGGGTACGGTGTTCTCAACACAGAAGTTGATATAATCCGTGATGCAGTCAGTGAGACCGTCGATGTCTTCCCCATGGGCATCACTGAACACCTCCCACACAGTGGACTCAAAACAGTCCTTCAAAGCCTCCTCGGCTCCATCGGACCATCGTCTAACTGTGCGGGTCACAGCTGGCTGCTTCTGTGCAAGAGTTGTGTAAAACAAGCAATTTGTACAGATGCTTTAACAATGCAGACAACAATGTATTAAGATGTAGATTTTTCTTTTGATACATTCATTTATGGGGTTTGTTTAAAAGGGTTTGTATTATAAATACAACATATATTATGTTTTTCTTTTTTCATGGGAAGTTCAAGTTTTACTGAAATGAAAGAAAAGAAGCAGGTTTGATTAGTTTGGAGAAAAAGTAAATTTTCAAAATCAAGTTTGGAACAGGAGGAAGTTTTATTTCTTTACAAACCAACTCATGAAAGAGCTCAAACAGAAGGCAGGAAGAGAAATCTACATTTCAGTTTTGACACGACAACTTTCAAACACTAAGGCCACACAACCTGCAGAGCATAAACACTAAAACAACAACAAACAGGAAGCCGAATCATAGAAATCTGATCGGAATTCAACTTAATTTACAGTCATGATAGGATCCATAATATATTTTAAATTACAATATTTTAATTACAATTTTTCATATTTTGATACTATGAAATATTTGATCTGGTGTTTTACAATTTGCAGTATAAAGTTTAAACTTAAACTTAACATTTAAACAATTTACTTTGAACAATGTGATTTTCAAATAAAAAACTTTCAGTGATTTGGCTTTGATTTACAATAGTGTTTAAATTTCATTCATTTTGAAGTGAATTAGATTTTCTCATACCAATAAATGTTGTTTTCCTGTTTGTTTTGCTTTTGCGTGCAGAGACGAAAAAAAACTAAATAAAAGATTTTATCAGCGCCGAGTACAATTATTTATCAAAACTAAAACCTTTGCATTGATAAAATACAAAATGAACAGTGTTAAGACAAAGAAATTCACTCGGAACCCCCAAAAATAAATAAACACTTACACAAGTTTGTTTTTGTTACACTTCTTTAAAAAACCAGTGCATCTGTTTTTTTCATTAAATAAATAGTATTCAACAGGAAGAACTTTCAGGGGAAAAAACCAAGTAGTAACCCTTTTTCCCTAAAACCTCTCACATCGTTCTCTGCATCATGTGACGCCACAGTTTGGGCTAAGCAGCTCTGACTCCTGACCCTGGATCAGTTAGCCGGCCTTAAAGGGGACTTTCTCTTCAAGGAAACAAGCAGCAGCTCAAAGGCCGAGTTCAGCAGCAGAAGACACACAAACAGCTGCTTTAAAGGGAAAGAACAGCAGCGACAGAGCTGCTGGAGCTCCTAATCACACGTAAACAGGCTTAGTGTAAGGCAAGGAGGAAGAGGAGGAGAGGAAGAGGAGGAGCAGGAAAGGAAGAGGAGGAGAGGAAGAGGGAGAAGGGCTAAACAGAGGAGGGATATAGGTGTGGGAGGATGACAATATGATGAAGAGGATGAGTAAGTAGAGAGAGGAGGAGGAGGAGGCTGTAAGGCAGACAGCAGAATTAAAGGGATAAGACAAAGAAACAGTCAGTTTTAAAAAACTGCCCTGGAGTCAGTTTGTGCTCTGAAAAGTTATGAATTTAAAACGCGGACAAGAATAATAGCAATAAAGGTCTGTGATTAAATCCCACTGGAGGACGTGAACGAGTTCAATAAATGTACGGAAGGTCAAAGAGATCTAGACTGAAGATTTTAACATTTCAACTGATAATGATTGATGTAAAGTTGATGTAAAAGTCACATTGTGTCCCCACTATGTTCATGTTTAAACTTCAGTGTGTCCCCACAATGTTCATGTCTAAACTTCAGTGTGTCCCCACAATGTTCATGTCTAAACTTCAGTGTGTCCCCACAATGTTCATGTTTACACTTCAGTGTGTCCCCACAATGTTCATGTCTAAAGTTCAGTGTGTCCCCACAATGTTCATGTTTAAACTTCAGTGTGTCCCCACAGTGTGATGAAGAAACCAGGGTCCCCACAGTGTAAGAGTGGTTAAACCGCCCTAAAACACAAACGTTGACCTTTATTCGTGAACCTCAACATTCTGGTGTAGAGTCCAGTCAGCGTGTCCCCACAACGTAGGTAAATAAACGCGGGGCCGCTACACACACAATAAAAGCCTCTTCACAGGTTCATTCTCCTCCAGCTGACAGCTGAGTGATGAGAGAAGAACCGAAGATAAGACGACACCTCGCTCTCTTTATCCGGCGCTTCTCTTCTTCGCCAACTTCAATGGGAACGCGACCCAAAGAAAGAAAGGAAAGGAAACATTTAAAGAAGCAGAGGGATTGAGGAGAGACGAGGAGACATAGAGACGAGAAGACGAGGAGACGAGGAGACATGGAGACATGGAGACATGGAGACATAGAGACATAGAGACGAGGAGACATAGAGACGAGGAGACATGGAGACATGGAGACATGGAGACATAGAGACAAGGAGACGAGGAGACATGGAGACATGGAGACATGGAGACATGGAGACATAGAGACGAGGAGACATGGAGACATGGAGACATGGAGACATAGAGACGAGGAGACATGGAGACATGGAGACATGGAGACATAGAGACGAGGAGACATGGAGACATAGAGACATGGAGACATGGAGACATAGAGACGAGGAGACATGGAGACATAGAGACGAGGAGACATGGAGACATGGAGACATAGAGACAAGGAGACGAGGAGACATAGAGACATAGAGACGAGGAGACATGGAGACATAGAGACGAGGAGACATGGAGACATAGAGACGAGGAGACATGGAGACATGGAGACATAGAGACGAGGAGACATGGAGACATAGAGACGAGGAGACATAGAGACAAGGAGACGAGGAGACATGGAGACGAGGAGACATGGAGACATAGAGACGAGGAGACATGGAGACATAGAGACAAGGAGACGAGGAGACATGGAGACGAGGAGACGAGGAGACATGGAGACGAGGAGACATGGAGACGAGGAGACATGGAGACATGGAGACGCGGAGACGAGGAGACATAGAGACGAGGAGACGAGGAGACGAGGAGACATGGAGACATGGAGACATAGAGACGAGGAGACATGGAGACATGGAGACATGGAGACATAGAGACGAGGAGACATGGAGACATGGAGACATAGAGACGAGGAGACATGGAGACATGGAGACATGGAGACATGGAGACATGGAGACATGGAGACGAGGAGACATGGAGACATGGAGACATGGAGACATGGAGACATGGAGACATGGAGACATAGAGACGAGGAGACGAGGAGACGAGGAGACATGGAGACATGGAGACATAGAGACGAGGAGACATGGAGACATGGAGACATGGAGACATGGAGACATGGAGACATAGAGACATGGAGACATGGAGACATAGAGACGAGGAGACGAGGAGACATGGAGACATGGAGACATGGAGACATGGAGACATAGAGACATGGAGACATAGAGACATAGAGACATGGAGACATGGAGACATAGAGACGAGGAGACATGGAGACATAGAGACGAGGAGACGAGGAGACATGGAGACATGGAGACATAGAGACGAGGAGACATGGAGACATAGAGACGAGGAGACATAGAGACAAGGAGACGAGGAGACATGGAGACGAGGAGACATGGAGACATAGAGACGAGGAGACATGGAGACATAGAGACAAGGAGACGAGGAGACATGGAGACGAGGAGACGAGGAGACATGGAGACGAGGAGACATGGAGACGAGGAGACATGGAGACATGGAGACGCGGAGACGAGGAGACATAGAGACGAGGAGACGAGGAGACGAGGAGACATGGAGACATGGAGACATAGAGACGAGGAGACATGGAGACATGGAGACATGGAGACATAGAGACGAGGAGACATGGAGACATGGAGACATAGAGACGAGGAGACATGGAGACATGGAGACATGGAGACATGGAGACATGGAGACATGGAGACGAGGAGACATGGAGACATGGAGACATGGAGACATGGAGACATGGAGACATGGAGACATAGAGACGAGGAGACGAGGAGACGAGGAGACATGGAGACATGGAGACATAGAGACGAGGAGACATGGAGACATGGAGACATGGAGACATGGAGACATGGAGACATAGAGACATGGAGACATGGAGACATAGAGACGAGGAGACGAGGAGACATGGAGACATGGAGACATGGAGACATGGAGACATAGAGACATGGAGACATAGAGACATAGAGACATGGAGACATGGAGACATAGAGACGAGGAGACATGGAGACATAGAGACGAGGAGACGAGGAGACATGGAGACATGGAGACATGGAGACATGGAGACATGGAGACATAGAGACGAGGAGACATGGAGACATGGAGACATGGAGACATGGAGACATGGAGACATAGAGACATGGAGACATAGAGACATAGAGACATGGAGACATGGAGACATAGAGACGAGGAGACATGGAGACATAGAGACATGGAGACATGGAGACATAGAGACATGGAGACATGGAGACATAGAGACATGGAGACATGGAGACATGGAGACATAGAGACATGGAGACATGGAGACATAGAGACATGGAGACATGGAGACATAGAGACGAGGAGACGAGGAGACATGGAGACATGGAGACATAGAGACATGGAGACATGGAGACATGGAGACATGGAGACATGGAGACATGGAGACATAGAGACGAGGAGACATGGAGACATGGAGACATGGAGACATAGAGACATGGAGACATGGAGACATAGAGATGAGGAGACGAGGAGACATGGAGACATGGAGACATGGAGACATAGAGACATGGAGACATGGAGACATAGAGATGAGGAGACGAGGAGACATAGAGACATAGAGACATGGAGACATGGAGACATAGAGACATGGAGACATGGAGACATGGAGACATGGAGACATGGAGACATGGAGACGAGGAGACATGGAGACATGGAGACATGGAGACATGGAGACATGGAGACATAGAGACATGGAGACATGGAGACATGGAGACATAGAGACGAGGAGACATGGAGACATGGAGACATAGAGACGAGGAGACATGGAGACATAGAGACGAGGAGACGAGGAGACAAGGAGACGAGGAGACGAGGAGACATGGAGACGAGGAGACATAGAGACATAGAGACATAGAGACATAGAGACGAGGAGACGAGGAGACATGGAGACATGGAGACGAGGAGACGAGGAGACGAGGAGACATGGAGACATGGAGACGAGGAGACGAGGAGACGAGGAGACGAGGAGACGAGGATAAGACCATCTGAGCTAAGATAACGTGCATAAAAGGCTCCGAGATGAAAAAAGGCGAGGAGACAGGAAGTGGAGTCGGGTTGGAGGGTTTGGTTTGTGTGTGCGTGCGTGTGTGTGTGTGTGTGTGTGTGTGTGTGTGTGTGTGTGCTTACAAGACGTGCACGTGAACACAAAGGCAGTACTCAGACTGTGGTTACACTTTTATACCGTGTGTTATAAAATAGTGTGTGTTTGTACTTCTATCTTTGTGAGGACAGAGTTTTTGCAAATGTGAACGTAAAGACATTTTGGGACAATTTTGAAAATAAGAAAACGTTAACAAAGTGAGCAACCTTTTTTAAAGTAGCAACATTTTTGAGAATTGAAGACAGTTCGGAACCTTTTTGGGACGTTTGTTGTTCTCATTTCTTTGAAGTCTTGTTTTTACTGTTATGTTGCCCTCACAAGTATGAAAGTACAGATGTGTGTGTGGAGTAAACTCAACGTTCTGAGTAGAACGTTGAGGTTTTCCACCTGAAGAGAACCAATGACGCCGTCTCAGCCAATCACAGCCAATCACAGCCAATCACAGCCAATCACAGCCCTCCACGGTGATTCCTTGACTAAGTGGCTTTTTGTGGGGAAACTAACTTAATTAAAGTGTTTGAGAAATGTAAAAAAATTAATTTAGCTGAAAATTCTGATTTATTTTTGCTTTAAAACATTTTTTCCATAACTGACAGAAACAAAAGAAATAAAAAACCCGGAGAGAATAAAACTGAATCTGAGTCTTCGTGGAACTGAAACTCTTCAGAAGATCAAAGACCAGAAGTTCCCCCAAAAATAAAACATTCACCAAACGAACAGAATCATGTGATCTTCAGTCAGGCGGAGCTTCGCTCACCCTCCCTGCAGAGAGGACCCCTGCTGAGAGACTGCAGGACTCAGCGGGGGTTCAATCTGAGGGCTGCGACCCCCCGGCAGGCCACGAGGGGACTCTAGAGCTTTTAGAGTCTGCAATGAATCCAGAATTTAACGGATCACGTCCAGCGTTTTGGGATCCAAACAAGTAAAGCGCTGAGCGTCCTTTCATTTCCTTCAGCTGCTGTGCGGCCTCCGGACATGAAGAAGACCTCCAACCACGAGGAAGACCCCCAACCACGAGGAAGACCTCCAGCCATGAAGAAGACCTCCAACCACGAGGAAGACCTCCAGCCATGAAGAAGACCTCCAATCACGAGGAAGACCTCCGGCTACGAGGAAGACCTCCAGGCCACGAGGAAGACCTCGAGCCATGAAGAAGACCTCCGGCCACGATGAAGACCTCCAGGCCACGAGGAAGACCTCCAGCCATGAAGAAGTCCTCCGACCACGATGAAGACCTCCAGGAAGACCTCCAGCCATGAAGAAGTCCTCCGACCACGATGAAGACCTCCAGGCCACCAGGAAGACCTCCAGCCATGAAGAAGACCTCCGGCCACGATGAAGACCTCCAGGCCACGAGGAAGACCTCCAGCCATGAAGAAGTCCTCCGACCACGATGGAGACCTCCGGCCACGATGAAGACCTCCAGGCCACGATGAAGACCTTGAGCCATGAAGAAGACCTCCGGCCACGATGAAGACCTCCAGGCCACGAGGAAGACCTCCAGCCATGAAGAAGTTCTCCGACCACGATGAAAACCTCCAGGCCACCAGGAAGACCTCCAGCCATGAAGAAGACCTCTGGCCACGATGAAGACCTCCAGGCCACGAGGAAGACCTCCAGCCATGAAGAAGTCCTCCAGCCATGAGGAAGACCTCAGGCCACGATGAAGACCTCCGGCCACGATGAAGACGTTACAGAAAGTTGTTCATCTGGAAGAAGACGTGAAGACTCTTAAAGCCTCTGAAGAGGAGGAACA
>CM042231.1:660000-690000 GCA_023566465.1 Cottus gobio
ATGGTCCGACATTAGAGGGACTTCCACAAGAAGGTTAAAGCAGAACTAGTGGTTAGTTTAATGGTGGATGGCGGAAACGGTACTGTTTTTACGGAGATAAGCCACGGAGATAAGCCCCGCCCGCGTTAAAGCGAATTTGCGTTGACGGAAATTAACCACATAAAGTCGAGCGAGTAAACTCACTCGAGTAACTTTCGCGTCGCGTTCGGTGTGAACACACCAATAAAGTCGAGCGAGTAAACTCACGCGAGTAACGTGTTCGGTGTGAACACACCATTACTGTGTGTGTGTGTGTGTGTGTGTGTGTGTGAGAGAGATGCAGAAAATTGCAGATTCACGACTGAATTTACAGACAGAAATATTCAGGATTACATTTATAAATCCTTATGAATCTGTATGAACCACCACAAGCAAGTCACTAGCAAGTCACTAGCAAGTCACTAGCAAGTCACCATCAAGTCACCAACAGGTCACCAGCCAGTCACTAGCAAGTCACCAGCAGGTCACCATCAAATCACTAGCAAGTCACCATCAAGTCACCATCAAGTCACTAGCAAGTCACTAGCAAGTCACCATCAAATCACTAGCAAGTCACCATCAAGTCACCATCAAGTCACTAGCAAGTCACTAGCAAGTCACCATCAAGTCACCATCAAGTCACCAACAGGTCACCAGCCAGTCACTAGCAAGTCACCAGCAGGTCACCATCAAATCACTAGCAAGTCACCATCAAGTCACCATCAAGTCACTAGCAAGTCACTAGCAAGTCACCATCAAGTCACCATCAAGTCACCAACAGGTCACCAGCAAGTCATCAGCAGGTCACCATCAAGTCACTAGCAGGTCACTAGCAAGTCACCAGCAAGTCACTAGCAAGTCACCATCAAGTCACTAGCAAGTCACTAGCAAGTCACCATCAAGTCACTAGCAAGTCACTAGCAAGTCACTAGCAAGTCATCAGCAGGTCACCATCAAGTCACTAGCAAGTCACTAGCAAGTCACCATCAAGTCACCATAAAGTCACTAGCAAGTCACCAGCAAGTCACCAGCAAGTCACCATCAAGTCACTAGCAAGTCACCATCAAGTCACCATAAAGTCACTAGCAAGTCACCAGCAAGTCACCATAAAGTCACTAGCAAGTCATCATCAAGTCACTAGCAAGTCACTAGCAAGTCACTAGCAAGTCATCAGCAGGTCACCATCAAGTCACTAGCAAGTCACTAGCAAGTCACCATCAAGTCACCATAAAGTCACCAGCAAGTCACCAGCAAGTCATCAGCAGGTCACCATCAAGTCACTAGCAAGTCACTAGCAAGTCACCATCAAGTCACCATAAAGTCACTAGCAAGTCACCAGCAAGTCACCAGCAAGTCACCATCAAGTCACCAGCAAGTCACCAGCAGGTCACCAGCCACCGATTGGCTGAGGGTTAGTTAGAGAGACAGAATGATAATATTTGGCGTTCTAAGAGGATGCTGCTTCCTACATTTAATTTAACATCCACTGCAGCTGACCGGTCACCACTGTAGTTGTCAGCTGATCAATGTCCAGCTTCCTGTCAGCTGATCAATGTCCAGCTTCCTGTCAGCTGATCAATTGGTTTGTTCGAGATGAACTGCCCCTTCAAATGAGACGAGTAGGTTCATATATAATATAATATCTGCTCTCTGACGGGAGCATTCGTCTCACACGATGCGTTCAAGGAGCTTCTGGTTGATAAACACAGTTTTGCTGATTTAAAAAAGCCTCGGCAGGTTTTGGGGTTCAGGACATTTCACATGAACGCGTCGCCTCCACCCTCGGCTGGTTCTTATATTTATACTTTCTCTCTAAACACACCGCCTGCCTGCGATGGAGTCGGGTCCAGTGATCGGTTAGCGGTGGAAATGAATCAGAGTGAAGATGAAGCCGAGAGAAACAAGTCCACAGATCACCAGGGGGTCTTCCTGGTCCTGGTCTGGTCCTGGTCCTGGTCTGGATGTGAACCTCCAGGGCAACAGGAAGTGCTTCCTCCCTGAAGTGTCTCTCCTCCGTGTCGCTTCACCTCCTTTTGTTTCTCCGTTGTAATTACTTTCTGCGTCTCGTCTTCTTGATGAAATCTGTTCGAGTGATACGAGGAGTGTTCGCTCCTCCTCCCTCCCCCCTCCCTCCTCCCTCCTCCCTCCTCCTCCCTCCTCCCTCCTCCTCCCTCCTCCTCCCTCCCTCCTCCCTCCTCCTTCCTCCCTCCTCCCTCCTCCTTTTTCCCTCCTCCCTCCTCCTTCCTCCCTCCTCCTCTTCCACCTCCCTTCTCCACCTTCTTCCAGGTTTTATTGCATAATATTTTGGGGTTTTAATTTATTATGTAAAATTATTCAATATATTTGTGATGTGACCCTAAAATTAATAAACTGCTGGAATAAGATTGTTGACTCAAGTTAAGAAACAAAGCCAATCTCTCTTGTACACACACACACACACACACACACACACACACACACACACACACACACACACACACACGTTTGTGACGGACAACACAATCTAAATATAAACAGTTAAAAGCGTCTGTGTGGGTATAAATACCCTGACGGCTCCGTCAGGTTCCTACTGAGCGCGTGCAGTCTGCCTCGTCTTCACAGCTTCACCTCCGAAGGTGTGAAGGAACATAAATGTGCTCCTCCTTCCTCGTGTGATCTGACATGAAGTTGAGTTCTCAAACATCAGATTCGGGATCAGGTCTGTTCAGGATCTGGATCAGCTGATGAAACCTGAACCCGAAGAATGAGTCTTCTCTCTGTTGCTTTCCAGGAATATTCTCATTCCTTTCCTTTCCAGCAGCGAGACCAGGAGATGGACACGGTTAGCTTAGCTTAGCATCATAACTGGATGCAGGAACACACACCAGACCCCTGAAGGTCACCAGGTGACCCCTTACACCGTGCAGCAGGAAGTGACCCACTAGGTAATTCCTTACATCCTGCAGCAGGAAGTGTTCTGTGTATCTTTGATTGTTTTGTTTATCTTTGTGGTTGTTTTGTGTATCTTTGTGGTTATTGTGTGTATCTTTGATTGTTTTGTGTATCTTTGTGGTTGTTCTGTGTATCTTTGATTGTTTTGTGTATCTTTGTGGTTGTTTTGTGTATCTTTGATTGTTTTGTTTATCTTTGTGGTTATTGTGTGTATCTTTGATTGTTTTGTGTATCTTTGTGGTTGTTCTGTGTATCTTTGATTGTTTTGTGTATCTTTGTGGTTGTTTTGTGTATCTTTGATTGTTTTGTTTATCTTTGTGGTTATTGTGTGTATCTTTTATGTTTTTGTGGTTGTTATGGATCAGTTAAGGATAATTGTGGATCTCCTTGTGGTCTTTTGCAGCTCTTCAAGGTGCTGCACTGGAGGATTCTCTAGATGCTTTTCAGTTATGAACTGCAGCTCACGACCCTTAAACTTTGTTTCTCAGATAGTTTTCATGCAGAGACCAAAGAAGAAAAGCATCACAGTTTCCTACTGATAGGTCTACATCACAACGCTCGCTGGTCTGGATCCCCGGTCCGGAGCCACGGCCTGGACCACAGTCAGGACCAACGGTCTGGACCCACGGTCTGGACCCAAAGTGTGGAGCCGCGATCTGGACTCACAGGAGTGCAGCCAGGATTCAGGTGAAACACACTCACTGACATTAGTAGGGAAGTTGGGACTCACCCCTCAGCGGCGTCTGGTTGGGGGTCTGGTTGGCGGTCTGGTTGGTGGTCCGGTTGGCGGTCTGGTTGGTGGTCTGGTGGCGGTCTGGGTGGTAGTCTGCTTGGTGGTCTGGTGGCGGTCTGGGTGGTTGTCTGCTTGCCGGTCTGGGTGGTTCAGCGTCTGCACTCCGACTCTGCCGAGCGCTGGAGCAACACTTTCCAGAGAGAACAAGTTGTCAGCTTCCTCTCTTCCTCCCGTTTCCTCTCCGGAGAATCCAGCCGTCCGATTGGATGCATTTTATTTGTATTTTTATATTTCTTCCTCTGTCACTCGCGCCTCCTCTCTCTCTCTTGTCTCTCTCTTGTCTCTCTCTCTCTCTTGTCTCTCTCTTGTCTCTCTCTCTCTCCCCCTTTCTCTCTTGTCTCTCTCTCTCTCGTCTCTCTCTCTTCTCTTCTTTCTGCTTCGACAACAACTGGACGATGCCGGCTGTGTGTCGTTGCCCGTGGCAACCAGTTGCTATAGCAATGGACCCGAGCTCATACAGAGATGGAGGTGATGTGTGTGTGTGTGTGTGTGTGTGTGTGTGTGTGTGTGTGTGTGTGTGTGTGTGTGTGTGTGTGTCTGTTTATAGGTTGTTTTGCTCGTATCTGGTTTTTAAAGCTCAATACAGAACAAAGAAAGACTGAAAGAGACACAAAGTAACCGCAAACCTCCCTGTAGTGGTCTCATGTCTTTGTAGTGGTTTCATGTCTCTTTGTGGTGGTTTCATGTCTCTTTGTGGTGGTTTCATGTCTCTTTGCAGTGGTTTCATGTCTCTTTGTGGTGGTTTCATGTCTCTTTGTGGTGGTTTCATGTCTCTTTGTGGTGGTTTCATGTCTCTTTGCAGTGGTTTCATGTCTCTTTGTGGTTTTAAGTATTTGTGTATTTTTGTATCTTTGTGACGCTTTGTGTCTCAGCAGCTGAGGACGACGGGGATCTAAACAAAGTCACCACCTCACACACACATGTATTTTCATTACCATCAAACAGGTGTGTGTGTGTCAGTGTGTGTGTGTGTGTGTGTGTCAGTGTTTGTGTGTGTGTGTTTTATTGAAGTTCTAAGGAGTATTTGGGACATTTTTTGCTGTAGAAACCAACTCCTTCATGCCCTCTGGTGGACAAACCCAAACCTGTTGAACTGTTTCAGCAATGAGAGAATATGTATTTATATATTATATTTATTTTTTATATTTATATATAATAAATACATGTGTGCATGTGTGTGCGCGTGTGTGCGTGGAGAGAAGAGGGGGTTGGGTTTTCAAAGTCAGTTTATTGCTCCATTAGCAGGGAGACACCAGATCATTGTCATCTCATCAGTTCAGCCTCTAAAATAAATAAATCAAATCAATCAATCAATCAAAAAAGACAGAATAAACGTATCAATCTACAATCAGCTCCTCCACCACAGAGCAGAGACCCCCATCACATCGTCCTTCATCTGATAGTATGTGTGCTCCACCCTCAGTCGGGCCTTCAGCCGGTACCAGGACTACCAGGACCAGTACCAGGATGAGTACCATGAATATCAAGACTAGTTCCAGGAATACCAGAACTGGTACCAGACTACCAGGACCAGTACCAGGACCGCTCACAGGTCGGACCTTCCTGCGCTACCTTTACTTTTCAGTGCCAGACAGAAAGTGTGTTGTTTTCTTCTTTGCAGAGTATTTTGAACCAAAAATGAACAAAACAAAAATAAAACACCTCCCCAAGACCCTGAAACCACCTTGAGCAGCTGACTTTCTCCATTTCAATTTAGATAACCGCGAACACGCCTTCTCCTTCACGCCCTCCTAGTTCTGTGCTTGGAACCCCTCGGTGCCCGGACTCCAAACACTTTCAGTCCCTCTCCCCCCTTTAAGTCCACCCACATTTGCATTCATGAGTCACATGATGCATTCATGAGTCACATGATGCATTCATGAGTCACATGATGCATGTGATCCAACAGGATTTTTAATTGATGAATCAGTATTCAGGACTACACTTTAAATCAGTGCAGCTCCGAGTGAAGCCACTTGGGGGCGCTGTGGACCTTCATGACGAGGGTATGTATATATATACAGTATATATATATATATATATATACTGTATATGTATACATATATGTATATATATAAAATGTAATATGTTATGTATATGTTATAGTAGCTTCATATTAACTACCATCACAGCGTACAATGGAATAAAATGTAATATTAGTAAAAATATACTTTGTTTTCATAATATAATATAATAATAATAATAATAATAATAATAATATAATGTTAATAATAATAAATGTAGGCCAATGGAATCTAATGGAAAATAGTATAATAGGATACAAACATATTATTATTATTACAATTCATATTATTGATACTTTGATACTATTCTGTATTTATTCAATTCTGTATTTTATTTATTTATTGCTTTTTAGCTGTTTTTTTAATGTTTTAATGAATGTTCTTAATTGTTTTTAAATCTTGTTTTATTTTGCATTGTGATTTGATGCATTGTGATTTGATCATTTGCAAGTCCAAACTTAGACTCCAGCCACAGAGGAAGCTTCAGAGAAAAGACAGGAACACCGTGGGAGGACCGAGGCTAATTATCAAGTCTCACTTCAATAAAGGAGACAGAAGAAGAAAGGCTGACAGGAAGTTGTAATTACCACCTGTAAGAGGAAGAGGATGAAGAAGAAGAAGAAGAAGAAGAAGAAGAAGAAGAAGAAGAAGAAGAAGAAGAAGAAGAAGAAGAAGAAGAAGAAGAAGAAGAAGAATCTAATAGCAGTCTGGTTATCTACCAGAGAAACGTTTAAGTTTACATTAAATCTTCTGTGTGAGTGAAACTAATTTGTAAATCAGATAAACTTCTTTTTACGATGATTCATTGGATCAAAATATGAGGAGAAAAATAACTTCATCCTCTCTCTCTCTCTCTCTCTTCACCCTCCCTCCACCTCTCCTTTCATCTCTTATTCATCCGGTCTCTACCTTTGATTCTTCTCCTGTTTGAATCCAGCTGACGGACGGAAGTTCACAGAGAGAAGAGCAAGAGAAGGAGAGGAGGATGAAGGAAGAGGTGAGAAGAGGGGAGGAGAAGAAGAGAAGAGGGGAGGAGGAGGAGGAGGTGGAGGAGAGGATATCCTGACCAACTCCAGAGGAGTCGCCCCCTGGTGGTCTCTCCCTCCTCTGTGTGTGTGTGTGTGTGTGTGTGTGTGTGTGTGTGTGTGTGTGTGTGTGTGTGTGTGTGTGTGTGTGTGTGTGTGTGTGTGTGTGTGTGTGTGTGTGTGTGTGTGTTTTTGTGACGGCGGCTATAAAAAAGACTTCCTTTAAGAGAAGTCATTGACGATGAAGAGAAGAGAAGATGGCTGCAGGGAGGAGGAAGAAGAGGAGAAGGAGGAGTGGAGGTGAATAGTGATATCCTGTTCTCTTTGTGTTTAGACACCATCTCCTCCATCTCCTCCTTCACCCTCCTTCTCCTCCTTCTCCTCATTCACCTCCTCCTCCTGCTCCTCCTCCTCTTCCTCCTCCTCCTCCTCCTGATCCTCCTCCTCCTCCTCCTGATCCTCCTCCTCCTCCTCCTGCTCCTCCTCCTCTTCCTCCTCCTCCTCCTGCTCCTCCTCCTCTTCCTCCTCCTCCTCCTCCTGCTCCTCCTCCTCCTCCTGTTCCTCCTCCTCTTCCTGCTCCTCCTCCTCCTGTTCCTCCTCCTCTTCCTGCTCCTCCTCCTCCTCCTGCTCCTCCTCCTCTTCCTCCTCCTCCTCCTGCTCCTCCTCCTCCTGCTCCTCCTCCTCCTCCTGCTCCTCCTCCTCTTCCTGCTCCTCCTCCTCCTCCTCCTCCTGCTCCTCCTCTTCCTCCTCCTCCTCCTCCTGCTCCTCCTCCTCTTCCTCCTCCTCCTCCTCCTCCTCCTCTTCCTCCTCCTCCTCCTGCTCCTCCTCCTCCTCCTCCTCCTCCTCCTCCTGCTCCTCCTCCTCTTCCTTCTCCTCCTCCTCCTGCTCCTCCTCTTCTTCATCCTCCTCCTCCTCCTGCTCCTCCTCCTACTCTTCCTCCTCCTCCTCCTCCTCCGCCTCCTCCAGGTAGTGTTTTGAGTTGTAAAGTATATTGTTTGTGTGAGTAAAGTCTCTTCAGATTGTAAATGAGAGGAGGCCCAGCGTTGAGCCTTGAGGAACTCCGCTCTGCAGGAGGAAGTGGACCAAGAACACTGCTTTGAGCTTTTCTGTCAAACTGACATCCAATAAACAATAAATAAATATGTTTGACTTGTTTTGGAGGATTAAACTCTATTTATAGAGTTTCATAAAGTCCTGTAGCCTCATCGTTCATGCCTGAACTCTCAAAAAAAATTCAAAACAATAATTTCAACATAAATACTTTTTTTCAGCTTCTGGTTTCCAGGTTCTTCTCTTTGCAGTTCCACTCCTGAGCGGCTGGAGGGCTTAACGTCTTTATGTGTGTGTGTTTGTGTGTGTGTTTGCTTGTGTGTGTGTTTGTTTGTGTGTTTGTGTGTGTGTTTGTTTGTGTGTTTGTGTGTGTGTTTGTTTGTGTGTGTGTTTGTGTGTGTTTGCTTGTCTGTGTGTTTGTTTGTGTGTTTGTGTGTGTGTTTGTTTGTGTGTTTGTGTGTGTGTTTGTTTGTGTGTGTGTTTGTGTGTGTGTTTGTGTGTTTGTTTGTGTGTTTGTGTGTGTGTTTGCTTGCTGGGTCCAGCAGGACTGCGTGGGCGAGCTGCTGTCAGAGACGTTGGTCTTGCTGCGATGAAGACGGAGCACACGAGGACAGAACTGTGTGAGAGAACACACCTCAGAGCGGAGTTGTGCTTTCCATGAAGGTCACGAGCAAATTCCAAGTTTCAAAATTCATATTGACATGAATGCAATATATTGTAGCAAATAGATAAATGGAGGCAGACGATGTTATCTTTCAATAAATAAATAAATATAAAAACAAATGCAATTGACTGACCGTGTTGATGTTGTTATCGGTATGTTAATAAACATTGATGATATTGTTATTTATGTTTTTTAACATTGTTGATATTATGTGTGTGTTTGCTAATATTATTATGGGTGTGTTATAAACAGTGTTAATATATTATTGTGTGTTTATGAACATTGTTTATATTGTTATTGTTGTGTTTCTGAATATTTTTTGTATTATTATTGTGTGTTAAAACCCTCTGGACCCTAAGGTCATTTTCTCGATTTTACATAATTTCTTAAATTCACCTTTTAAAGCACTTGCATATAAGATACATACCCATGTTTTACATCAAAAATTGCAGCACAATCTCAGCTCTCTATATAACAAGCCATTGTCATAAGGCAAAAGTGTAAAGAGAAAATATGACTAAAGCTGAAAAATTGAATCTCGATTTTGAAAGTTCTTCATATGTCTTGTGAAAACATAACTTTACTCATGTGGTCTAACTGTTTTGGTGCTTGAAATTGATTTAACAAAGGTCTTAGGTTTACAAAAGCAGTGGAATATATGAATACAATGGTAGATACATGTAAATAAATGTCTAATACCAATTTTTCTATTATCATTTTTTTAGTAGAAGTGTTGTCTGTAACTACTTTCACCAAAATGAGAGAGGGACTGAGATAAAATGTGACTGAGGAATGACTTCATACTACAGATCAAGCTTCATGGGGTGTGTGGAAAGGAAAAATTAACATTCTAACAGTTTTTGTATTCAAACTAAATATTTATTATATATTTGAATCAAAATATGTGCTAAAAAGGAAAAGAAAAATTACAATATTTTTTTGCAGTGTAAGGTGGGTTGGTAGGGCCTTTGACTGAAAGCCTGTGTATTTTTGCAGTGTAGGTGGGTGGGTCCTTAGGGATTTCCTGAGTGTTCATTGGTTAGTTTCAAACAAAATGTTGATGGGCACCTGACTTGACAAATCACGGTGAGAGCTCGACGCACTCCACACGCTGTAAGGTCCTGTGAGAGTCACGTAGGGGTTCACAGAGCAAGGGGCGGGAGCTCCAGACTCTGGCGCATGCAGCAACAGCTGATTCATGTTTCTGTGCCGTTTTATCGCGGAGCTATTAATAGAAACATAAGGTAACATCATCAAAAACGCGCCTGCGCGTGTGTCGGGTTCAGAGAGCGCTCACTGCACCATGCACATGTTTAACATAAAAACATGAATGTATGAAGCTGTGTAAATATCTTAGTATTACATTACATTTCATTTAGCTGACGCTTTTATCCAAAGAGACTTACATGATATACAGTAGACCGTAGACACAGCAACGGTGACCAATGAGGGTTAAGTGTCTTGCTCAAGGACACATCGACGCAGACTGCCGGAGCCGGGGATCGAACCACCGATCTTCTGATTGAAAGACAGACCTGCTAACCACTGAGCCAAAGCTGGGGAACATTAGTCTGTATAAGGTAGAGGGGGGGGGGGGGGGAAAGAAAAGGGGGGAAGAGGGGGGAGGAAAAAAAGAGAGAGGAAATGAAAAAACACAGGTTCAAATCCCGACCACGGCAGAATTGATGAATAGGATGGCAGAATAGGATGTTCCTAATAAATGTTTTTGTGTTGCCCGTGTGTTTGAATTCATTCAAAATATTGACTTATCCAATGCAATAACCTGTTGATACACACATTTTAAATTAAACTTATCTTGTTTACCTTGTGTACCTTTGTCTGTTTGAATTTATTAAAGATATTGACTTGTGCCTTTATGTACCTTTTACTCCACTCAGAGTATTGGACAGTTACTAGTCACTTGAAAACAAGAGTTTGCACACAAAATGTATCGTTAAAGCAGACCTTTAATTAAAATGATCTATAAAAAATATACAAAACACCACTCGGAACAATCTTTACATTATAATAGAACAATAAACATCATAATTAATAATTTCAACAGTAAAAGATGAACAGCAAAATAAAACATGTAAAAAAACACTACTATAATACAAAATAACACAATACAACAATATAAAACCACACACACAACTATATACAAAATGGATATTTCAAACAGTCATCATTTGGTTCGCCTGTTGTCTAGCCACTGCTCCTTTGAAAGAGTCTCTACTGAGGGGCAGTATATTGTCCCCTTATACTGGCTATGGCCAGTCTCTGCAGTCCTGAACTGCCCGCATTTTTTGCACGTGTTGAAAGCTACCTTTCTGATGAGCTTTCTGCGGGCAGGAGCAGGAGCAGGAGCAGGAGCAGGAGCAGGAGCAGGAGCAGGAGCAGGAGCAGGAGCAGGAGCAGGGGCAGGAGCAGGAGCAGGAGCAGGAGCAGGAGCAGGGGCAGGAGCAGGAGCAGGAGCAGGAGCAGGAGCAGGAGCAGGAGCAGGAGCAGGAGCAGGAGCAGGAGCAGGAGCAGGAGCAGGAGCAGGGGCAGGAGCAGGAGCAGGAGCAGGAGCAGGAGCAGGGGCAGGAGCAGGAGCAGGAGCAGGAGCAGGAGCAGGAGCAGGAGCAGGAGCAGGAGCAGGAGCAGGGGCAGGAGCAGGAACAAGAGTAGCGCCAGGTGCAGGGGCAAGCCTCTGAGGTCCCGAGGGTAAGGCAGGGTATATCTGCCGTGGCACAATGCGCTGAGGGGCCTGGGATGAAGGAATAAATGAAAAAACTGCTGTGGGCGCAGGGGCCACAAGGCGCTGAGGGGCCGTGGGCGCAGGGGCTTCCGCTTTCTTTTCAAAGAGCTGCCGCTTTCTTTTCAATTTAGCCTGCCCGACAGTGCTGCTGGGCAGCTTGTAAAAGTGGGCTGGGCCCGGCAAGGTGGGTGTTTGTGCCGGTGGCACAGTGGCACAAGCAAGAGGGTGAGTAGCCAGGGACAAGGGGCTCGGCAGGGTTATCCCCTGCATCACCACGGCATTGTCCTGTTTCTTCACCCTCTTGTTGTGCCACTGCACCACGGTGGTGTGGCTGACATCTACCAGCTGCAAGTTGGTCTGCTGCATCACAATGCCGTTTCCCAGAACGCGCTGCCGGATGTTTTTATAATCTTGCACGATTAAATCCCACCTAGACACCGTCCCAGTCCCCTTCTTTCTGGGACTCTGGTGGATTGCGCACAGTCTGATGAAAATTGCCTCCATCAGGCGGCAACAATCGGGCCACTGTGCGAGCGGGCCTTTGTTTGTGAGGGCATGCCTCTTCACACTCTCCACCCCCGGAGTGAACTCTGCCTTTTTTTTTGGGGACCTGAATCTCCCCGTGTCCAGCCTGCTGTGATGCCTTGGAGAAAAGATGATCTTCTTTTTATCGAAGTCGTCCAGATTCTGCCAAAGAGCAACAATGTTGCTTGCCTATGCAGAGAGAGAGAGAGAGAGAGAGAGAGAGAGAACATAACAGCCCATGTGAAGAAAATAAATGTAAATCGTACATCATGGCACAGAGAGAAGATAACAAAACAATAAATGTTCCTCACCGTTTGGTTAGTTAAGGTCATGGAGGGCTGGTTCCTCAACTCCACCAGACACTCAGCTAACATGTCGACCTTGTCCAGCCCGGGCATGCAGACATTATCCACAGCCTGAACAAAAAAACAAAGATGAGCATTTGAGGAAAGTAAGAAGCAATGGGACAAAACACAGACAGTGATTATATTTCTTTGCACAACATTATGTATTTATATACCCCAGGTTGGGAGGTGGAGGCAGCAGGCTGGGAGGTGGAGGAGTAGGCAGCAGCCAGGGAGGAGGAGGAGGCAGCAGCCAGGGAGGTGGAGTAGTCAGCAGTCTGGGAGGAGTCAGGAGGCTGGGAGGAGTCAGGAGGCTGGGAGGAGTCAGGAGGCTGGGAGGTGGAGGCAGCAGGCTGAGAGGTGGAGTAGTCAGCAGTCTGGGAGGAGGCAGGAGGCTGAGAGAGGCTTGTGTCGTCCAGGAGGCTTGACACTGTGTCTTCCTGGAAGCCCTCGTCTTCTTCATCTTCTTCTTCCTCCTCATTCACATCCTCTAGCATGTCTTCCATCTCCTCTGAGTCTGGGAATACTTTCAGAGGTTCTCCAGTTTGCCTCAACAAATAGTCCACCCCAATAAGCTCACCTATGAAGAAGAGCACACACACACACCATTAGATGTCGTAGCGGCGTTTCAGTGACTTCTTCGTACACGAATGACAGGAGATTGTTTAATTATTTTTCACTGCGTGAACAGTTCACTGAATACACATTAATAATATTCCATCACACAGTAGAACAGCTATACGCTCCCATGCCTAAGGCATTCACATATCTTAGTTCCTGCACAATGAGTATAATTCAGAGATTAACTTACTATTATTACCTTAAATATATATACACTTGTGGCTCTTACAGTCTTACACACACACACCTTTCCATTTTGAAATCAGACTTGTTCTCTATTTCAATGAGACGTACCAGTGTATTTGGAAGGTGGCCGGAAGTTTGGCACAAATTCCCGGCCGAACACCTTCAGAGTGCCGAGGTTGACACAGTGTGTCAGGTCACCGGCGTAGGTGAGGAAAGATGAGGGCCTGCTGGTCACCGCTGCAGTCCCTCGGTCCTGGTTCCACCTGTTCAGGCCTTCCAGGAGGTACAACTGGAAGTTCAGTGCGTTTGCACTCGTTCCTGAGAAAACAATACAATATTCAGTGGCACCCCCATGAGGTCTCTGCCATTTGACCCCCCCAGTGTCTGCAGCAGCTGCTCGAGGAGGTTGATGGTGGCCTCCTCACCATGCGTCCCCCTTCGGCAGAACCGGCTCAGCTCCTTCTTACTGATCGCATGTCCACCATGCGATCAGTAAGGCCAGGTACACCCTCCTGCCTGAGCTGCTCACGCTTCGCCTGCCGCAACAGAGTGACGTCCCCGGCGTCCCACTCAAAAATGCAAGCAGACAAGCTGCCCATGAAGGCCGGGCAGAGGGTGTGAGCGTCGGTGGTGCAGCCGACGGCCAGCCTCCCCATAAAGTGCCATATGTCCAGCCGTATGTGGAGGTCTGGCCACGCTGCATACCTGGTCTGCAGCTTGCTCTCCCCCTCGTTCACACAGCAGCCACAGTCAATGTAAAGCACCACTGGGGGTGGAACTGATGCCTGGCTGTACCGCTCCATCACCCCAGAGACCATGGCGTCCAGTCCCGGCCCCTCCTGCACAGTCAGGACGCTGTTCAGGATTTGACCGACCTCGTTCCCAATTGAGGTCACCCAGAGCGCCGTCCCCCTGCCGTGGCCGGCCAGCTTCTTTGTTATCTGTGATGCAACGACAGTGATCTTTAAGATTACACCTTTTTATTTTTTACACATATCTACCGCAGTAAGGGAAAGTAGATGTGTTACGCAACCTACATGTATAATAATTGCATATGTATGTTTTCACTGACAACTGTGTTAATGTGTTCAGGAGAATACAAATAGTTATAATAATAATGATTACCTTTTTGGTTGAGTCCAACTTCAAAATGGACCCAAATGTGGAGGTGATGCTGGCCTTTATATTAAAGAGATCACCTCAACGCCGTGGAACCCACAATTACAGGCCCGGGAGGCCATGGACACTGCAAAGAGGGTGGTCTGTCCACGGGCCTGCATGGGGCATTTCTCAATCTGTAATGATAAGAATTGCTATTTAGCCTGGAGTGAGTTACTCAGTGTACAACGTCCGATTGACATTATCTGCACCGTCATATTACATATTTGTAATCGAGTGCGTTGCATACTAGTGACAGTAATAGGTAATAGGTACATATCTTGTTATACTTTACCTTCTGATAGAGGTCGTGCCACCTCCTCTGCCTTGGGGCTGGTCTGTTACCTCCCCTAGAAGGCCAAACCCCAGAGCTGGCAAACGACCTCAGCCTGGCCATCCACTCCTCGTCTCCCATGGCCTTGTGGCTCTTTGTTATTTTTGTGCCGCTCATCATCTAAAGATAACATGGAAATAATAACAATTGCTAAATAACAGGCCCATAACCGTGGTGTGCTGAAGTGCATACTACAGGAACACAACAAATGTTAAACTACACTGATAACATGTTGCTATTTATACATGGTGTTTTATTAATACATGTAATCATATCAATACATATATGTAGACACACTCTATTCACATGTATACAGTGTAATTATACTTTATGTGTATACCAGTCGTTACAGATCATTAATAAGCTATGATCCAGTATCCTTTAACTATATATATATATATATATATATACATACATACATGTTGAAATCATGTCTATATATTATGTATCAGTCTTTATAATTGATCTTGTACCTTGTATAATGTCAAACAGGGCGTTTAATAACACTGACTGATACACCGTTTCTACAACAAAGTAGCTCAACTGTCATTTGAATAACTGTCAATACTTGGACTTTTGCGTGTTGTCACTCCGTGCTTGCATAGTAGTATTTATAGACGGACGTTTCCGGACCGCAACCTTGCAGGTAACGTTATTACAAGTGACGTTAGCGCGCTCGCGATATTACGCTAGCGTCGTTAGCTCGCTATGCTAACGTGCCACCGGACGGAAAAACGATAACAAATGACTTTATGTGACGGCTGGAAATACGTTTGGGGCTATTGGAGAAGAGAGAATAAGACGAGTTGTCTTGCTACACGAGTTGTCTTGCCACACAGTTGCACCCAAGAAACGTTATTATTACATGTAGTAACGCTGTCGCTAACTAGCGATTTAGCGGCACTATGCCGACACACGGAACAATTAAAATGACTTTTAACGTACATGAAAATAACGTTTAAGGCTATAGAATAGTAAAATACTCACGTACTATAGGTGTCCAAGTTATTTTAACGGCTGGTTGCCAGATCAATGTCAGTCTTCAGCGTGGCGAGATAGCGACGCGACGTACCTGCGGAATGCAAGAAAGCCACCATTGGTCGAGTCCACTGTGGGCGCTGTGGCGGCGTCGCGATTGGGCGAGTCCATAGCAAGGGGGCAACGCCATTGGCCGAGCGGAGCGAGAATGGATTTTTAGAATGGATTTTTGGCAGCCTTGCCCACCTCAGGTAGAGCCACAGTCGCCCCTAGTATAAAATGCACAATAACAAGGTTTGTTTATACATGTTCCTGGGCCAGTTTCATGTAAAACACACACACTCTCTCTCTCTCTCTCTCTCTCTCTCTCTCTCTCTATATATATATATATATATATAGTCCGGGGGTTTCTGTCCATCTCCATCAGTTTGGGGGTCCTTGGCCTGAAAGACCCTGAAGACCATCACCTGAACCCTGAAGACCTGAACCCTGAAGACCATCACCTAAACCCTGAACCCCGAAGACCTGAACCCTGAAGACCATCACCTAAACCCTGAACCCTGAAGACCTGAACCCTGAAGACCATCACCTAAACCCTGAAGACCTGAACCCTGAAGACCTGAACCATCACCTGAACCCTGAAGACCTGAACCCTGAAGACCTGAACCCTGAAGAACGCTGAAGTAAATAACAGAACATCAACAGCCCCACCAACCAGCCACAGACCACCAGCCCACCCTCCCCCAGCCCATCAGGGGCTCACGCCTCTGAACCATCGTTCACAGCGCCCCCTACCCCCTCCACAGTGACGACCCTCATTATCCAAGAGAGAGACGTTAACAGGCTTTTTAAAAAGCAGAACCCCCGCAAAGCAGCCGGCCCGGACTCTGTCTCCCCCTCCACCCTGAAGCATTGTGCTGATCAGCTGTCCCCGGTGTTTACAGACATCTTCAACACCTCCCTGGAGACATGCCATGTACCAGCCTGCTTCAAGGCCTCCACCATCATCCCCGTCCCCAAAAAACCTAGGATCACAGGACTCAATGACTACAGGCCCGTCGCCCTGACCTCTGTGGTCATGAAGTCCTTTGAGCGCCTGGTCCTGTCCCACCTAAAAACCCTCACCGACCCACTCCTGGATCCCCTGCAGTTCGCCTACAGAGCCAACAGGTCTGTGGACGATGCAGTCAACATGGCCCTCCACTCCATCCTCCAGCATCTGGACACCCCAGGAACCTACGCCAGGATCCTGTTTGTGGACTTCAGCTCTGCCTTCAACACCATCATCCCGTCTCTGCTGCAGGACAAGCTCTCCCAGCTGCACGTGCCCGACTCCACCTGCAAGTGGATCACAGACTTCCTGTCTGACAGGAAGCAGCACGTGAGGCTGGGGAAACACGTCTCAGCCTCTCGGTCCATCAGCACCGGTTCCCCCCAAGGCTGCGTTCTTTCCCCTCTGCTCTTCTCCCTGTACACCAACAGCTGCACCTCCAGTCACCAGTCCATCAAGCTCCTGAAGTTTGCGGATGACACCACCCTCATTGGACTCATCTCTGGTGGGGACGAGTCCGCCTACAGGTGGGAGACAGACCACCTGGTGACCTGGTGCAGCCAAAACAACCTGGAGCTCAACGCTCTGAAGACAGTGGAGATGGTTGTGGACTTCAGAAAGATCTCAGCCCCACCAGCCCCTCTCACCCTGTGTGACTCCCCCGTCAAAGCTGTGGAGTCCTTCCGCTTCCTGGGCTCCATCATTACCCAGGACCTCAAGTGGGAACTAAACATCAGCTCCATCTCCAAGAAGGCGCAGCAGAGGATGTTCTTCCTGAGGCAGCTGAGGAAACTCAACCTGCCAAAGACAATGATGGTGCACTTCTACACTGCCATCATCGAGTCCATCCTCTGCTCCTCCATCACCGTCTGGTACGCTGCAGCCACTGCCAAGGACAAGGCCAGGCTGCAGCGCATCATTCGCTCTGCCGAGACGGTGATTGGCTGCAATCTGCCGTCCCTCCAGGACTTGTTTGCTTCAAGGACCCTGAAGAGGAAGATTGTAGCTGATCCCTCTCACCCTGGACACAAACTGTTGGTGTCCCTCCCCTCTGGCAGGAGGCTGCGGTCCATCAGGACCAAGACCTCACGCCACAAAAACAGTTTCTTCCCGTCTGCAGTCGGGCTCATCAACAGAGCCCGGGTCCCCCTAACAGAGCCCGGGTCCCCCTAACAGAGCCCGGGTCCCCCACTGACTGACTCTGTCACCCCCAGACAATTCCCACCGGACACTCCCCTGCACATAGCCTTATACTTAAATACACTTGACTTGACACTTTAACATACACTTGCCACTTTCACACAACACTTACACTCATGCACATTCCATGCACTTTATCTTACTTTGGTATTTTGTTATGCTGCTGTCTCAATGTAGATATTCATTCATCCATTCATCCTCATTTATTGCACTGCATTAACTGTTAAATGTTAAATGTATGCACCTTCCCGCACAAATTCCTTGTATGTGTAAACATACATGGCAATAAATGGTTCTGATTCTGATTCTGAGAAAGTGTGTACATGTTGCTTAGCAACAGCGAGGAAACAGCAATTATATGTGACATGATTCAAGTTCAGGTCAGGTGTGTCAGGTTGCTACTGTGTTGTGATACACACACACACACACACACACACACACACACACACAGATCTCTGGAGCTTTCATGAATAACAGTGACTCATGTTTTGTTCCATTACATTACATTACATTTCATTTAGCTGACGCTTTTATCCAAAGCGACTTACATGATATACAGTAGACCGTAGACACAGCAACGGTGAGCAATTAGGGTTAAGTGTCTTGCTCAAGGACACAACGACACAGACTGCCGGAGCCGGGGATCGAACCACCGACCTTCTGATTGAAAGACCGACTTGCTAACCACTGAGCCACAGTCGTCCCTGAGGGAGATCAATTTAATCTGGTCTTAAGGTGGGTGGTGTGTGTGTGTGTGTGTGTGTGTGTGTGTGAGAGAGAGAGAGAGAGAGAGAGAGAGAGAATGTGTGTGTGTGTGTTAATTTGCAGGTTGGCTGCTGTTTGAGAGCAGCTCTTCGGCACTGAGTCAATCTGCTGCAGGGATGTTAGACCACTGAAACTACAGCTGTAAGTGTGTGTGTGTGTGTGTGTGTGTGTCTGTGTGTGTGCGTGTGTGTGCTTTAAATAAGGACATAGTTGAAACCACAAAGTGGTTGCAGGAACACTCTGACTTTTAGCCTCTAAAAGCTTTTTCAAAAGAAAAACTTTGGTCATGAATTTTGGAAACGACACAAAAACCTTTTTTCCTTCAGACTTCTGAATTATTGATAAAAACGTGAATTTTACAGCTGCAGGATTTCATCTTTTTTCTACTTCTGTGTTCTGTAGTCACACTACAAACACAGTTTTCTGTCATGTTGAGGATCCAGGATCCACAGCTCAGCGGAAATTACTTGAAACTGGAAACGTATTCAGACGTTCTGAGACCTGGATTTAGCCACGCCCCTAAAGCATCCTGTGTCAATCACCCTGTAGCTCCGCCCTAAAGCATCCCCTGCTTTATGGTCTGTTTGACTCTAAATTACCATATTTTACTAAATTAACTCATGTTTACAATGTTTACTGAGGGAATACATCAAGAGACAGGTAGAGTCATTTATATATACTTCTATACAACCAGAGGGGTCGCCCCCTGGTGGTCAGGAGAGAGAATGCAGCTTTAACACATGAAGCATAGACTTCTATACAACCAGAGGAGTCACCCCCTGGTGTTCAGGAGAGAGAATGTGGCGAATGGGGCGACTGTGGCTCAGTGGTTAGCAAGTTGGTCTTTCAATCAGAAGGTCGGTGGTTCGATCCCCGGCTCCGGCAGTCTGCGTCGTTGTGTCCTTGAGCAAGACACTTAACCCTCATTGCTCACCGTTGCTGTGTCTACGGTCTACTGTATAGCATGTAAGTCGCTTTGGATAAAAGCGTCAGCTAAATGAAATGTAATGTAATGTAAAGAATGCAGCTTTAACACATGAAGCATAGACTTCTATACAACCAGAGGAGTCACCCCCTGGTGTTCAGGAGAGAGAATGCACCTTTAACACATGAAGCATATACTTCTATACAACCGGAGGAGTTGCCAGATTTGCACCTAAATGTTATTTAAGATTTTTATCTGAAAGTGTTTCTTCTCAGTGAGTCGATGCTTCAGTTTTCATCACTTCCTGTCTGAACAGCAGCTCCTCTGATAGTTTTTAACTTGAGTCTTTTCATCCTAAAAGAAACTTCAAAGCAGCAGCACAAACATCAAAACATACACAAAGATGCTTCATACAGTCGACTGTCAGCTCAGGTGTGTTTCAACACACACACACACACACACACACACACACACACACACACACACACACACACACACACACACACACACACACACACACACATCTAGACATTCTGTGTGAAGTTTGTGTTATCAAAGTGAGAATCACTCGGCTCTTATTTCACTTTCTCATCTGACAGAAAACATGTTTCTAAATGATGACGTTCACGAAGCCTCAGATGTCAGAGGGCCCTTGAATGCACCACAAAGAAGAGTTCTCTTCTGAACACACAGCACTTCTTTTTATTCGCTGTTTGGTTTCAATTTGTGCAAACATAACTCCAAAGCATTCGAAGAAAATGTATAAAAATATTATTATGAATCGACATAAAGTTTCACTGTCTCTTGTTTTGTGGCGATGCTTCAACTTAAATAAATACATCTCAGAGGTACATGTTGTACTTTATAGTATACTACATCAAAAAGATGTCCCCACTTGGTAGCATTAACCGGTCGGTCCACCGTTGGCAATGTAGGAAAGTATGTGTGTGTGAACTTGATGTATGATTGTCTGATCTCATGGACCGGCGGCGTTCTCACAAGAACAGAAAAGTCCACAAAGAGTACAAAAATGATGTGTATCCATACATCACACACACACACACACTCACAAACACACACAAACACACACACACACACACACACACACACACACACACACACACACACACACACACACACACACACACACACACTGGCTGTGTCCTCCAGCCTCGAGAGGAAGAAGAATGAAGATGAGACGAGGAACTCAGTGAGGGAGAGAGGATGAAGTGTGTGTGTGTGTGTGTGTGTGTGTGTTGTTAATAATAATAATGTTTCAGTCTTCTGCTGCCAGACAAACAGATGACCCGTTAGAACACCTGAGACGGGGCTTGAACACACGGCCAGGATCCTGTTTAAGGAGGAGCAGCCCACGCTAGGATTATATACATACTAGTATTAGATCTAGTACCAGTACTCTTATCAATACTCTAATCGATAAGAGTACTAGTACTTTATCTTTTAGTAGTACTTTTAAATCTATTTAAAAATGATTTATTATTTTTGAGAAGCAACACCTGAAGTTCTAAAATCTTTTTTATTTAACTCTTCGTCCCCTTCAGCAGAACTCTGCAGAGCCTCCCGTCTGGTTTCTCCCGTGAAGGATTCCTGGAGGACGCTCAGCTGGACTTCCCCTCTTCTTCGGTGAAATCCTTCTTCTCCTCCGCTCCGCTCGGGCCGAGCGCCGCCGCCAGGCCGGGCGCCGCCGCCAGGCCGCACCGAATCAATGGACACAGTGCCGCCGAGGCTGCTGGGAAATGTATATAAAACAGCGGCGTGTGGACATGGAAGGACTGAAGAGTCAGAAGTCGCATTTAAGACTCAGAAGGAAGTTCAGCTGGACGAGGAAGATGATGATGAAGAGCTGTGATGATGAAGAGCTTTGCAGCTTCGACCTTTAACAACCTTCATATCTGGAGCTCCTCCGTAAAGGTCCCTGCTCCGCCCTCCTCCATACTAATGGACCTCCTCTTCCTCCTCTTCCTCTTCCTCCGCTGGCGCTTCCTGTTTCAGATGAGGAGGCGGATCGCTGCTGACCTTTAGGTGATGGATGAGGTCATCGGTTCTAACGCTCTGCAGGAACGCATCCCAACCTATAAGAAGGAGAAGAAGAAGAAGAAGAGGAAGAAGAAGAGAAAGAAGAAGAAGAAGAAGAAGAAGAAGAAGAAGAAGAAGAAGAAGAAGAAGAAGTCCCAACAGGCTGATGGTGGTCGTGTCCATGACAACACACTAACAGCAGCCAATCAGGGATCAGCAATGAAGTGAAAGTAACAGTAAAATACATCACACACACACACACACTCACAAACACACACACACACACACACACACACACACACACACACACACACACACACACACACACACACACACACACACACACACACACACACACACACACACACACACTTCATCCTCCTCTTCCTTTTCCTCCTCCTCCTCCTCTTCTTCTTCCTGCTCCTCCTCTTCCTCCTCATCTTCTTCTTCCTCCTCTTCCTCTTCCTCCTCTTCCCCCTCCTCTTCTTCCTCCTCATCGTCTTCCTCCTCCTCTTCTTCCTGCTCCTCCTCTTCCTCTTCCTCCTCATCTTCCCCTTCCTCTTCTTCCTCCTCCCCATCTTCTTCCTCCTCTTCCTCCTCCTCCTCTTCCTCTTCCTCCTCCTCCTCTTCCTGCTCCTCCTCTTCCTCCTCCTCCTCTTCTTCTTCCTGCCCCTCCTCCTCTTCCTCCTCCTCCTCCTCCTCTTCCCCCTCCTCTTCTTCCTCCTCATCTTCTTCCTCCTCATCCTCTTCCTGCTCCTCCTCTTCCTCTTCTTCCTCCTCCTCTTCTTCCTCCTCTTCCTGCTCCTCCTCCTCCTCTTCCTCCTCTTCCTCCTCCTCCTGTTTCAGACGTTGTTTTTGTAAATTAATATTCTTCTCTGACGAGTCGACAGCTTGACATTTAGAGGTTATTGTTGTTGTTGTTGTTTACAGAAATACACGAGACGAGGAAACAGACGTTGTGATGATAAATAGACACAAATATCACATTTAATAAGGAGGAGCTGATCTCTGATCTGCTGATATTTCATATCTCTGATCACATGATTTATGTTCTTCATCCTCATGAAACTATACTTGTGTTTTTAAAACGTCCTCAAATGAAAACGTTGATCTGATTAAATCCTGATTTGACGGATTGAACATCAACTAAACGTCTTCGTCTTCATCTTCGTCAACCAGCAGCCAATCGGCTCCTCCGGTCCGCCTGCATCCTCATCTTCATCTTCATCATTGTGACGACCCTCCCATCCTGCAGGAGGAGCTGGGACGGTCTGCCTCCGAGAGGGCATAAAAGGGGCCCCAATGGGAGTGTCGCTCTCTCTGACATGCTCTCTTTCACTCGGCAGGGCCTGCGGCACAAGACACATCCTGAGTTGCTTGATGAAATGGTCTGGGCCTAAAATAAAGAGGTTTTGTGTTGAAGATTGAAGTGTGGCCTCCCTTTTTGTTGCCAGCCTTGAGCCAGGTGGTAACAAATGGGGGCTCGTCCGGGATACTGGTAATGTTACTTTTGTTAAAGGGAGTTGTCCACACAGGTCTCTTAGTTAAGTTGTTCCTCACCTGCGGTAGTGGTACAGGCTGAGTCGTTTGGAACCCTCTTCCTGATAGGCATAAGCAATGTGGGGCACAAGCTGTCTCTCATTGACCCTTTATTTTGTTGGTTTGTTATTTTGGTGCAGCATGTGGTTAGAGCAATTGCTCGGGGGCACTTCCATGACTGTCTAGGTGACTTTCAGCTCGCTGAAGGTTAACCGGGTTACTGGGTTTTGTGCTTAATTTATCCTGCCATTAACCTGCATGAAGACTAGGGATGAGTTAGTTAGGTAGAATTGGTTAGGCCGTTAGTCAGAGGAGGTGGGTTCCTTAGTAAAAGCAGCCGGTTGACTTTTGTTGGTGGAGAAGTTTGTATCAGTTGTGTGGTGTGCTGGGAGAAAATGGCTTCCATTGAAGACTTTGTTCTGTCTCCAGATGAGGAGTTGCTGACTTCTTATAAAAGAGATCAGCTCTTGAAAATAGCGGACCACTACGGCATTGAGGTTTCTAAAAAGTCGAATAAAGAAGAATTGTTGGCCACAGTGAAGGCTCACTTATGGGAAGAAAAAGTGTTGCCTGTCGTGAGTGAGCCAGGGAAAGTGTACAAAATGGCTTCTGTTTCGACTAAAGTTGGGTTGACAACAAAAACAAATAATGCAAGAAGAACATAGAAATATTCTAGAGTTAGAGAAGTTAAGACAAGATGCGCGTCTTCGTGAGGCCGAATTTGTCCATGTTCAGATGAGACAACAGTTAGAGTTGGAGCGATATAAACTGGAGCTTATAAGTGAAGGAAAGCTTAAGGCTGATCCACAGAAGGGAGAGCCAGTGTCATCATTTGATGTTTCTGTTAACTTAAGGTTGGTTCCAAAGTTTAATGAAAAGGATCCTGACATTTTCTTTATTTTATTCGAACGTTTAGCAGATGCTCGGAAATGGTCAGATGCTGAGCGTACTCTCTTACTACAATGTGTGCTCACTGGCAAAGCCCAGGAGGCTTTTTCAGCCATGAGTGTTGCTGATAGCGGTAGCTACCAGTTGGTTAAAGCTGCTGTACTTATGATATATGAGTTGGTACCAGAAGCTTATCGGCAACGGTTCAGGTCGCTCAAAAAAGAAAAGCAGCCTCATGTTGAGTTTGCTCGTGAGTTAACGACTCATTTTAGTCGCTGGTGTTCTGCTTCACAAGTAGATACTAAGGAGGACCTTGAGGAATTGATCTTGCTTGAACAGTTCAAGAATACTCTGCCTGACCGTGTGGTTACCTACATTCAGGAAAGGGCGGTAAGCAAGGTTACAGATGCGGCTAAATTGGCAGATGAGTTTGTTTTGACGCATAAGGATTTTTTGGGTGAGAGCCGGGGTCGTGGCGGGCTTGGCTTCCGAGGGAGTATGGTCGGAGTTAACTCCGGTAAGTTTTGGTCAGATGGGGCAAATAAGTTTTCAGTTAAAGCAGATCGAGGGTTACGGGGACGAAGGGACCCCAATCGTGTCTGTAATTATTGTTTTGGCAAGGGGCACTGGCGAAATGAGTGTCCAATGTTAAAAACAAAGTTAGAGCCTGGGTTTTTACCACCAAAACCGTCTGGGGCGGCTGTTGCTTTGCGTGGGGAGGAAAGAGATCGTGCCATTGCTGCCGTGCGGGCACACACGAAGCCTTCTTCCTTAAAGTCAGCAATTGAGGATCCGGGGGATCAGGAGGAGCTGACAGTTTCCTCAGCTCATCATGAGATTGACCCTAGTTATACTGGGTTTGTGTCAGATGGTTATGTTTCTCTGGTAGGGAGTGAAACAAAAGTACCTGTTAAGATATTAAGAGACTCAGGAGCTCTGGAATCATTTATTTTGGAGTCTGTGTTGACGTTTTCTTCTGAAACAGACACTGGTTCAAGCACTGCCGCCCGAGGGATGGGTTTGACAGTCTTTTCTGCGCCAAAACATAATTTGACGTTGGTCTCAAATCTGGTGGAGGGTGACGTGGTCATGGGAGTGCGCCCTTCACTGCCTATGGGGGGAGTACAGGTAATTTTAGGTAATGACCTGGTTGGAAATCGTGTGTGGCCTTACGGGTCGGTAAACATTCTACCCTCCCAGGTGGGGTCTGAGTACTCCATGGCGCCTTCTGCAGTACATCCTTCCTGTGCTGTAACACGGGCTATGAGCCAGACCAGGGGTGAGTCCAGTTTGGGGCGTTCAGATAAGAAAATTATGTGTTTGGTTCCTGTGCCTGTCTTCCCTTTGCCTGTCTCTTGCAGTGACCTTGTGAGAGAGCAAAAACAGGACCCCACCCTCCAGGCTCTGTACCAGCAGGTTCTCAAGGAGGATGAGGTGGAGAGTGCAGCCCATGGCTATTTTCTCCAAGATGGCCTATTGGTGAGGAAATGGGTCCCCCAGGGAGAATGTTTTATGGGGGACGAAACCATACAAATTGTTCTCCCCTCTAGTGTAAGGCTTGCTGTACTGAAGACTGCTCATGATGGAGTTGCAGGTCATTTGGGGGTAAGGAAAACATATGATAGGGTGAAGCGGCATTTTTACTGGCCTCTTATGAAAAGAGACATTTCTGCTTTCATTAAAACTTGCCACGTGTGTCAGCTGACTGGAAAACCAAATAGGACAATAAAACCTGCTCCTTTGTATCCAATTCCAGTTGCTGACCAACCATTTGAGCATCTGATCATTGACTGTGTCGGTCCCTTGCCACGCTCTAAGGTGGGTAGTAACTTCTTGTTCACGGTGATGTGTCAAGCTACACGCTATCCAGCTGCATATCCTCTCAGAAACATTACCACTAAGTCTGTTGTAAAGGCGCTGACTCAGTTTATATCTATTTTTGGCATCCCAAAAGTAATTCAATCTGATCAGGGGTCTAACTTCAGTTCAAAGTTGTTCGCAGAGGTGTTGACACGGTTAAACGTTAAACATTCTCAGTCAAGCGCTTACCATGCCCAGAGCCAAGGGGCTCTAGAAAGGTTTCATCAAACGTTGAAGTCCCTCCTCCGTGCGTATTGTACTGAGTTGGACCGTGACTGGGAGGAGGGGTTACCTTGGCTGTTAGCAGCCAGGGAGGTGTCGCAAGAGAGCTTGGGGTTTAGTCCAAATGACTTGGTCTTTGGTCACGCGGTGCAGGGCCCTCTAGCTTCCTTACACAGGGACTGGCAAGCGGAGGAGGCCCCAACAAACTTAATCGATCATGTAAATGGTTTTAAGCAGCGACTGTACCGGGCGAATGAAATGGCGAAAAAAAACCTGCAGGCCGTGCAACATAAAATGAAGAGCCTGTATGATCGTCGGGCAGAACGCCGTGAGTTCAGTGCTGGTGATCAAGTTCTGGCACTTTTGCCGTTGGTTGGATCTCCTTTTCAGGCTAGGTTTTCGGGCCCCTATACTGTGACCCGAAAAGTGTCTGACCTAAACTACTTAATTGCGACCCCTGATCGAAGGAAATCTGTGCAGCTCTGTCACATTAACTTGTTAAAACCCTACTTCGCCCGCCCCCCTGGGCCAGGGCCTGGGGTTGCCTCTGTTGCTACAGTGGTTCCGGTTGGAGGGTCCCCTCCACCTCCGGTCCCGAGAGAGGAATCTGAGGATGAGGAGTATACACCGGATGATCCCATTTTGAAGGGACGTCTTAAAAACTCTGAATCACGTGCCAATCTGGAGGTAACATTGAAACATATACCTGAAGCGAATAGAGTTGGTGAGTCTTATTGAGGGTTATCCCTGTTTGTTTTCTGACACTCCTTCTCGTACTCATCTGATAGAGCATGATATTGATGTGGGAGATGCACGGCCAGTTAGACAACACTTTTATCGTATGTCTCCAGACAAAAGCAAACGTTTGGAAGAAGAGGTCAGCTATATGCTGGAAAATAACATTGCTGAGCCGTGCTCGTCTAGTTGGTCTTCCCCATATCTACTGGTTAAGAAGCCAGATGGAACCTTTAGACCATGCACTGATCTCCGAAAAGTAAATCAGGTGACTAAGCCAGACTCTTTTCCACTCCCTCGCATGGAGGACTGTGTGGACCAGGTTGGCTCCGCTAAGTTTGTCAGTAAATTTGACCTACTTAAAGGGTACTGGCAAGTTCCCTTAACGGCCAGGGCTAGGGAGATCGCCAGCTTTGTAACGCCGAGTGGGTTGTATTCCTACACAGTTATGCCGTTTGGGTTACGAAATGCACCAGCCACATTCCAGCGCCTAATGAACAAGGTGGTGTCTGGGTTGGTCGGGTGTGCTGTATACTTGGATGATGTGGTGATTTACAGTGACACTTGGGAGGAACATCTAAAACGTGTTAGAGCACTGTTTGACCGTCTTGATTGGGCGGGTCTGACCATAAATCTGGCCAAGTGCGAATTTGCTAAGGCAACAGTAACCTACCTGGGAAAAGTGGTAGGACAAGGGCAAGTGCGGCCAGTGAGAGCAAAGGTGTTGGCGGTTGATCAGTTTCCTGTTCCTACTACCAAGAAGGAACTTTCTCGTTTCTTGGGTATGGTTGGATACTATCGGGGGTTTTGCAGAGATTTCTCCACAGTAGTTTGCCCACTTACGTCTCTTCTCAGCCCAAAGGTCAAATTTGAATGGTCCCCCACTTGTCAGAAAGCCTTTGAGACTGTCAAGTGGTTGTTGTGTTCGGCTCCTGTCTTAGCAGCCCCCCAGATGGACCAGCCTTTTTCGCTGTATGCGGACGCTAGTAAGGTGGGAGCTGGGGCTGTATTAGTGCAGGACAATGGAAGTGGTGTAGACTGCCCGGTGAGTTACTTTTCCAAGAAGTTCAACTCTCACCAGTTGAACTACTCAATCATTGAAAAAGAGGCACTGGTCCTGATCTGGGCATTGAAACATTTTGAGGTTTACGTGAGTGGTGGGGTAAGACCTTTAGTAGTATATACTGATCACAACCCCCTGACCTTTCTCCACTCCCTCCAGAACCGAAACCAAAGGCTTATGCGCTGGTGTCTTTTCCTTCAGCCATTCCATTTAGATATACGTCATGTAAAAGGAACGGACAATGCAGTGGCGGATGCCATGTCCCGGGCTATAAATGTATGAAGTAACGTGTGTTTTACTCCCTGCAGTGTCTCTTCCGGTCGACTCTGGTTGTCTCTTCTCTTAACATCGCTTAGGTACCAAAGTGCAGAGGGGAGGTTTCCGGATGACTTGTTTGAGATCGCCTGCAGGGAGGACCACAATCTTAAGGGGGGGGGGGGGGGGGGGGGGTGACGACCCTCCCATCCTGCAGGAGGAGCTGGGACGGTCTGCCTCCGAGAGGGCATAAAAGGGGCCCCAATGGGAGTGTCGCTCTCTCTGACATGCTCTCTCTCACTCGGCAGGGCCTGCGGCACAAGACACATCCTGAGTTGCTTGATGAAATGGTCTGGGCCTAAAATAAAGAGGTTTTGTGTTGAAGATTGAAGTGTGGCCTCCCTTTTTGTTGCCAGCTTTGAGCCAGGTGGTAACAAGCCAGGTGGTAACATCATCTACTGAAGGCAGGAAGCGTTGCAGTAAATCTCCAACCAGCTGTGGCCGATGTCTTTATTTACAAACAGGAAATATGAGAAGAGGAAAGTTTGAATGACACGAACGAACTGAGAATAATTACAAAAGTTGTATTTGATGTACTCGTTGTACTTTGATGTACTGCATGGCTGTATTCTGGTTTGTAGTCCCGTGTTGTGAGTCATATAATAATTAATTGAACGTGTTCTCGATCGATCAACAGCGATGTTCGTTAACCAATAACAGAGCAGATGTTCTTTATTGTAATTAAGCATCATTCAGTTTCAGCGCCTCTGGGATTAGAAACTGTGTTGCAGGCCAGAGGGCGTGTCCACTTGCTGTTTAAACTCCTCCCACACAAAGACGTGAACATGAAAACCAGGCGCTAATGAACCAGCAGTTAGAGCTGACATTAGCATCTCATTAGCATCTCATTAGTGTGTTGACGAGATAAAACTTTCCAGCTTCTGTATTCTGGGATGTAGAATCTTCCTGATGACGTTCAGAACAAACAAGCACCTCGTCGCCCCCCCACCGGGACCCCAGACCTGTTCAGCATCCAGAGCTGTTTGTCTTTGATCCTCCGGGCCCTGACCTGCTTTCCCTCCTGGAGAAGCCCTAGTTACAATATTAATATTAATACATATAATATATATATTATATGCAGGCACGTGCACAGATAGACCCCTAGTGGTGCTCAAGCACCTGCCCTTTTGCCCTGAATGAGAAAAGTGCCCCTTCTACTGGAGCCCAATTTTTTCTTCATTCATCAGTATTTAAGAATAAAAATTACTCTCTCTGTCATCAATTCCCCCCAAATGTGTTTTGATATCTGACGGGGCATTTATTTGAGTTCTTGTGAGAATTTCGCCCCGACATGCTCCGCGGCGCTCACAAGCCCCGCCCCCCTCCTCCTCCACTTAGTGCTCATGCAGTGAGCGCCAGGCCAAACGGGTGCAGCACTTCTTCTCTGACCCGCAGCATCAGACAACAGGTAATGACGGTGTTTGTGCAATCCCCACGTTGTTTGGTGATAAATTAACCACAACATTAGTGCCGCTGAAAACATTACGTCACAACTGGTCCGACGTTTCCTAAAAAAATAAACAAACAAAAAACTCACAAAATCCGTGATTTCAAAGCCTTGTCCAGCTGTTTACTGATGTTAGTCATGTTTAATGAAGAGAGAGAGGGAGAGATATACAGACCGGCATCTTCTTTGTGTTGTTGTATAAATGCCGTTTAGACAATTTCGAAAGTATGTTGATCGGTATGTAGTATGTAGCCAATCATCTTTATTCATAATGAAAATGTAAGCTAGCTGTCTAATCTAGCTAGCTGTCTAGTCAGAAAACAGTAAAAATGTGTGTGTACTGTGTTGTCAGCTTTATAGAGATTATGTAAGTCACTCTTGATTATTATGCAGTGCATAATAATCAAGAGTGACTTACATAATATTCATTTATTTATTCAATTTGATAAGTTGAGTTAGTTTGTTAACAACAATAAATATATAAGTTGAAAATATCCTACTGTGTTTTTTATTTATTTATTTATTATTATTATTTTTAATTTCATAAATAATTTTGGCGATG
>CM042231.1:695000-705000 GCA_023566465.1 Cottus gobio
GGGTTCTTCGAGGACAGCGTTGGGTTCTTTAAGAACAGTGTTGGGATCTTTGAAGACAGCGTTGGGTTCTTTGAGGACAGTGTTGGGTTCTTTGAGGACAGCATTGGGTTCTTTGAGGACAACGTTGGGTTCTTCGAAGACAGCGTTGGGTTCTTCGAAGACAGCGTTGGGTTCATTGAGAACAGCGTTGGGTTCTTTGAGGACAGTGTTGGGTTCTTCGAGGACAGCGTTGGGTTCTTCGAGGACAGCGTTGGGTTCTTCGAGGACAGCGTTGGGTTCTTCGAGGACAGCGTTGGGTTCTTCGAGGACAGCGTTGGGTTCTTTGAGGACAGCGTTGGGTTGTTCGAAGACAGCGTTGGGTTCTTCGAGGACAGCGTTGGGTTCATCGAGGACAGCGTTGGGTTCTTCGAGGACAGCGTTGGATTCTTCGAGGACAGCGTTGGGTTCTTCGAGGACAGCGTTGGGTTCTTCGAGGACAGCGTTGGGTTCTTCGAGGACAGTGTTGGGTTCTTCGAGGACAGTGTTGGGTTCTTCGAGGACAGTGTTGGGTTCTTCGAGGACAGCGTTGGGTTCTTCGAGGACAGCGTTGGGTTCTTCGAGGACAACGTTGGGTTCTTTGAGGACAACGTTGGGTTCTTCGAAGACAGCGTTGGGTTCTTCGAAGACAGCGTTGGGTTCTTTGAGGACAGTGTTGGGTTCTTCGAAGACAGCGTTGGGTTCATTGAGAACAGCGTTGGGTTCTTTGAGGACAGCGTTGGGTTCTTTGAGGACAGTGTTGGGTTCTTCGTAGACAGCGTTGGGTTCTTTGAGGACAGTGTTGGGTTCTTCGAAGACAGCGTTGGGTTCTTCGAGGACAGCGTTGGGTTCTTTGAGGACAGCGTTGGGTTCTTCGAGGACAGCGTTGGGTTCTTCGAGGACAGCGTTGGGTTCTTCGAGGACAGCGTTGGGTTCTTTGCCGTCTGTGAAGCAGAGGAAGCCCTGAGTTCTGGTTTCCAGCAGGATGTTTGAAATATGAATCCTTCCTGTTGAACTGGCGCCGGAATGAAATATGACTTTGTTTCCTGGCGGCTGATGAATGAATGTTTGTATTATTCATCACGCAGATTAATAATTAACTTGTTTACTTCACACATTGGCCTCTCCGGACCAATCACGATCAGGGAGTGACAGACGATTATCAGCAGAGTTTGGATTCGACAGGAAGAAGACTTCTTTTCACACAAAAATAAATAAAAAATAATAATAATAATAACAAAAGAAAAAGAAAATATATATATATATACAAAGATATACAGAAAAAAAAGATAAAGAAAAAAATATATATATATAAAATAAATCACAATGTCGTCAATCCGGATGACATCAACCACGATGACATCATCGTCTTTTTAACACCCAGTTCCATCATGTCAACATCAACATTTATTCATAGACGCTAGTTATAGATCGTTCATCAGGATTTATGTTTGACAGTCAAAGTGTCACAAGAAACTAACAAGCTTCTTTTGAGAGAACTGTTATTTCATATTTCTTCATTCTTAATAACACGTCACTCACCTCCGTGACCTGTGAACATGAAGATGAGGAAGGTCTCCATGAAGAGGAGGAACGATGAGAGACAACCATGAAGTTATCAATGTCTCTCATTCATCTGAGTATCTGATTTAGAGCAAGATAAACGCACGGATGATGAAGACGAGGAAGAGGAGGAATGATGAAGGGAAGCACCAAGGAGGAAATGGAGGAGAAAAGATAAACTGCTTTTACAGCCAGCTGTAAATCTCTCCATTAACTCGCCTTTGAGCCGGTGATATTTAGGGGCGGGGGGGGGGGGGGATCCAGTATTTATTTCTTAACGTCTGTTTTCATGCCGTGAACCAGCAGACGCTCGTTATTGAACAATGAATTCATGCACTGATGGATAAACTTTACGGCGGCGTCAGAAAACCTCCATTCATCCATTTAAACTGTTCCCAGAATGCACTGAGGCTTCGCATCATATTTAGATTTCATATCCAGACATTAATATATATATATATATATATCATATGAGATCACGTGAGATCACTTAAGATCACATGGGATCATATGAGATCACTTAAGATCACATGGGATCTCATGAGATCACGTGAGAGTAAAGAGGACTACCTAACTGACTCGGAAACATATCATGTGATCAAAAGCAGAGATAGCAGAGAAAGTCACATCATATCTAGATTTCAATGGAAACCAGATGTAACGGTCCAGTAGCCTGGACCCAAAAGCAAACGACGGACAAGTGATGTTAGGTGGTAAATAACAATCAATGTTTATTCTCGCTCTCACGGAAGGACAAGGGCGGAAACAGGAAGTAGGCAGTGGCTCGCTGCGGCGGCTCTCGGCGTGCTCGTGCTTCCTCGTGTACTGGACTCGTGAGGACCCAACACGTGGATCCGGGTTTGGTGGTCGGCGGAGTTGAGGTACGTGCATGCAGGCAGGCATAACAATCTCTCGACGCTGGACCTCCGGGAGGAGGCCACCTTTAACTGCTTCTTAATGGTGAGATGATCTGCAGCTGCGGGTGGCGGGCGCACTCCTCCCGGCTGTCCAGCATCTGCCTGATTACACACAAGAGAGAAAGAGAGGTTCTGGCCGTAACCAGGGTTACTGCAGCACCACCTGGTGGTGGCGCTCTCGTACCCCCACACCAGATACATTTATTAAAACTTCATATGATATGACCCGGCTTTCTGTGAATGAATAATAATAATAATAATAATAATAATAACCTTTAACACAGTAGCTTTAGAATACTGAACCAGCAGAATCACAGTTTTATACTCAGAATAAATATAAGTTTTGTGGTGAATCCTTCAGTGTTTTATGAAATGTGATTTGTGGGTGGATTTATTCTTTTATGGCGGTGACATCGGCCCGTGAATAACGATGAGCGATGAAAGTTATTAGAAATCATATTTCAGGAGAGTAACCTCAGCCCTCGGAGAGGCTTCAGTCAGGAGGCGCCGTCTGACGGATGTGCTATGCGCTGGTGTTTTATGGAATATTCTTCATTGTCCTTCACCAACAAACCTGACATTGCTCTGTCTTTTGGCTCCGCCTCCCGTCCTCCGGAGCCCTGAAGCCGCTTCAATCTTTCATGTCCTCAGAATATCTCTTTTTCATCCGGCTTTTATACCTGATGGAGGCTGGAAAATAAAAAAGGCAGTGCTCCGTTTTAAATGCTCTCGACTGAGGAGCTCTTCATCCTTTTGAGGAGGAGGAGGAGGAAGGGGAGGAGGAGGAGGAGGAGGGGAAGGAGGAAGAGGAGGAAGAAGAGGAGGAAGAAGAGGAGGAGGAGACAAGGACAAGGAGGAGGAAGAGGAGGAAGGAGAGGAGGAGGAAGAAGGAGGGGGAGGAAGAGAAGGCAAGGATGAGGAGGAAGCAGGGTGGACGAGCAGAAACCAAGATGGAGACGAGCAGAAACCAAGATGGAGACGAGCAGAAACCAAGATGGAGACGAGCAGAAACCAAGATGGAGACGAGCAGAAACCAAGATGGCGTCAGTCCACAAACGTGTGACATCACAACGTCCTCCTCGTGTACAGTCTGTGGTTCATGTGGCGTTCGGTGATGTGAGCTCCATCATTTGAAGCTTCCTGGATGTCCTGACGAGTGAATGACAGACGTCCACGGGAAGAATTAATAATCCATAAACATAACTGAGGAGGAGACGGCGTCCAAACCTCAGACATGTCCTCACAAGCATAGAAACTCTGCTAACAAGAAGTTTTTGTGTTTCTACTTTTCTTTTGCATCTTTCGTACACCATAACCCAGTTACTGACACACACACACACACACACACACACACACACACACACACACACACACACACACACACACACACACACACACACACACACACACTCAGCAGTTGTTTTCTGACTCTTTTTTCTCGCTGACAGAAAGAGTTATGGTTTCATTATTAATCTGATTATTTGGTTAATTTATCTTTAACTGCTGCTGTGGGTGATGTTACATTAATGATCATAATCATAATCCATAGATCATGATCCATAGATTATGATCCATAGATTATCATAATCTATGGATCACACACACACACACACACACAGACACAGACACAGACACAGACACAGACACAGACACAGACACACACACACACACAGACACACACACACACACACACACACACCGTCCTGGTGGTCTCACCGTGATCCGGATGTCTTCATGAACAAAACCATCTGAAGACCGTTTCTGATCTCATGGAGCAGTCTGGTCCCGATCAGGTTCTGGTTCTGATCAGGTTCTGGTTCTGATTGGGTTCTGGTTCTGATTAGTTTCTGGTCTGATCAGGTTCTGATTGGGTTCTGGTCCTGATCAGGTTCTGGTTCTGATTAGTTTCTGGTCTGATCAGGTTCTGGTCCTGATTAGTTTCTGGTCTGATCAGGTTCTGGTCCTGATCAGGTTCTGGTTCTGATTAGTTTCTGGTCTGATCAGGTTCTGGTCCTGATCAGGTATATATGATTATAACAATGTGTTGATATTTTACTATTTATTATTATATCTTGTCTTTATTTAGTCTTGTTGTCTCATTTAGATTAAAATCTATTTATTGTGATTATTATAATTAAAATCATGTTGTTATAGTTTGTTTGTATAAATTAATAATTAATATTGAGGTCAATGACATGGAGGTGTTTCTGTCTTTCTGCTGTTTCAGACGAGTCTGATGGTTCTCTGTCCTCCAGCTCAAGGTGACACACACACACACACACACACACACACACATACACACATACACACACACACACACTCTCAAGCACGCGCAGTCACAAACACACGCCTGCTGCTGCAGACACAGAGGTGTGTGATCTGATTAGAATTATGATAACGAAACACACACACACACACACACACACACACACACACACACGAACACACACACGAACACACACATGAACACACACAAATACACACACACAAACACACACACAAAACACATTGATTTGAATTTGAAATATGATTTGAATGGTGACGCCTCTTTTTCTCTCACACACAAAGGTTGTGAGTTGATTAGCATGCTGCACACACACACACACACACACACACACACACACACACACACACACACACACACACACACACACACACAGATACGACTCAAGATAAAGAAGCCGATTATTCAGACACAAAAGATTAAATTATATCAGATTCATGATTAAAATGTCTTTCTCTCTTGCTTAGCTCACTGAGCCCCGAGGGGGGGGGGGCGAAGGAAGACAAAGGACGAGGAAGACGAAGGAAGACTAAGGATGAAGGGGAGGAAGACGAAGGAAGACTAAGGATGAAGGGGAGGAAGACGGAGGAAGACAAAGGACGAGGAAGACGAAGGAAGACGAAGGAAGACGAAGGAAGACGAAGGAAGACGAAGGAAGACGAAGGACGACGAAGGGGGAGGAAACACGACCACAAAGAGCGGGATTAAGGAAATAAAGCCACGGGAGGTCTGATGGGAATCGGGCCTGTGAATAAATTAAAGAGCTGCTTCCCAGGTCTACATGTGGACCCTCACAGGTCTACATGTGGTCTACATGTTGCCCCTCACAGGTCTACATGTGGCCCCTCACAGGTCTACATGTGGCCCCTCACAGGTCTACATGTTGTCTACATGTTGCCCCTCATAGGTCTACATGTGGCCCCTCACAGGTCTACATGTGGCCCCTCACAGGTCTACATGTGGCCCCTCACAGGTCTACATGTGGCCCCTCACAGGTCTACATGTGGCCCTCACTACTCCGTTTTGACAGGTATGATCTGTTCACACACACACACACACACACACACACACTCGGTGTTAGCCGTCATGCTAATGAACGTGTTGAACATCCTGCAGCTGTTCGTTCATATCAAGCGTTACACACAGACGGCTGCTTTCTGCTGCAGGCTGATCGGTTTCTATTGGACTGTAACCCACCAGAGAGCACACACACACACACACACACAGTAATGAGCTGAACTACACAACAGGGAGCCGTCTTTATTCCTGTTAGCTTCGCGGCGTCATCCAGCACATCGGTGAGATTCATGATCTACGATAACAGGACTACAGTGAAGGTCTTGTCGATCTCTAATGAGGCGTTATTGACTCAAGTAGCAGTAAAACTACGACAGTAACCTTGAGTACAAATACATTTCAAATTGCAAATACTTATTCATTGTTCGGTCAGTGAGAGGTCACTAGAAGCCACTAAATGACGCTGGAGATCACTGGAGGTCACTGGAGGCTACTGTATTAATAATAATAACTTTGTTAGTGCCACTGGCTCAGTTTGTTAGTCTGAGAGATGTCGCCCTGTGTGTGTGTGTGCGTGCATGTGTGTGTGTGTGTGTGTGTGTGTGTGTTTCTGCAGTTAAAGTTTCAGCCCCGCAGGACTCGAGCGTCTCTGATTTATAGTTTCTGTGCGATGAGAATGACGACTTGAAGCTGCAGAAGTCATCATGTGAAATGAAAACGCTCATGCATTTATGTATTTCATGCATTTCATTCTGCGGCTCGGCTGCAGTTTAATATGTGAGCTGTATATATATGCTGTAATCTGCAGTTTACATTACATTACATGTCATTTAGCTGACGCTTTTATCCAAAGCGACTTACAATAAGTGCATTCTACGGTTACAAACAAGAATCAGAACAACAAGAATCAAGAGGGTACAATTTCATCAATAAAGTTCAACTACAAAGTGCTATCAGTAAGAGCCATTTCAGTGCTACTATAGTGCTACATCCTTTATTCAAGGTATAGTCAGAAAAGATATGTTTTTAGTTTGCGACGGAAGATGTAGAGACTTTCTGATGTCCTGATGTCAATGGGGAGCTCATTCCACCATCGAGGAGCCAGGACAGAGAACAGTCGAGACTTTGTTGAGTGTTTAGCTCTCAGTGACGGAGCTACAAGGCGATTGGCAGAAGCCGAGCGGAGCGCACGAGTTGGGGTGTAAGGTTTTACCATGTCCTGGATGTAGACTGGACCAGATCTGTTCGTAGCACGGTACGCCAGTACCAATGTTTTGAAGCGGATGCGGGCGGCCACTGGTAACCAGTGAAGGTCGCGGAGGAGCGGAGTGGTGTGTGAGAATTTCGGGAGGTTGAAGACCAGTCGAGCTGCAGCATTCTGGATGAGCTGCAAAGGTCGGATGGCACCAGCAGGTAGACCCGCCAGGAGGGAGTTACAATAGTCTAGGCGCGAGATGACCAGAGCCTGGACGAGAACCTGTGCTGCCTTCTGGGTGAGAAGTGGACGTATTCTCCTGATGTTGTGCAGCATGAATCTACAGGAACGAGTTGTTGCGGTAATGTTGGCAGTCAGGGAGAGTTGACTGTCCAGGGTCACACCGAGGTTCCTGGCAGTCGGGGTCGGGGCCAAGACTGAGTTGTTGAAAGTAATCGTCAGGTCGTGAGTGGGGGAGACTTTCCCTGGAAGGAAAAGTAATTCCGTCTTGTCAGGGTTAATTTTCAGGTGGTGTGCGGACATCCATTGTGAAATATCAGTCAGACAAGCAGAGATTCGTGCTGCTATCTGTGTTTCTGATTGTGGAAACGAGAGGATCAGTTGGGTGTCGTCAGCATAGCTATGGTAGGAAAAGCCATGCGAGCGAATGACGGAGCCAAGAGAGTTGGTGTACAGGGAGAAGAGGAGAGGACCGAGGACGGAGCCTTGAGGGACCCCAGTAGTGAGAGGACAAGGCTCAGACACAGATCCTCTCCAGGTTACCCGGTAGGTCCGATCGCTGAGGTAGGATGAGAGGAGGGAGAGCGCAGTGCCTGAGATACCCAGGTCCTGGAGGGAGGAGATGAGGATCTGGTGGTTCACTGTGTCAAAGGCAGCAGAAAGGTCCAGAAGGATAAGGACAGAGGAGAGAGAGGCTTCTCTCGCAGTGTGAAGCTGCTCTGAGACAGCAAGGAGGGCAGTCTCTGTTGAGTGGCCTGCCTTGAATCCAGACTGGTGAGGGTCCAGAAGGTTGTTCTGGTGGAGGAAGGAGGAGACTTGATTGAAGATAGCTCGCTCCAGGGTTTTGGAAAGAAAGGGAAGGAGAGAGACAGGTCTGTAGTTGTTGACTTCTGACGGGTTGAGAGTGGGTTTCTTCAGGAGAGGGTTAACTCTTGCCTCCTTCAGAGAGTTAGGGAAACAACCAGTTGAGAGGGAGGTGTTAATAAGATGGGTGAGAAAGGGAAGAAGGTCAGGAGCAATAGACTGGAGGATGTGAGATGGGATGGGGTCAAGGGGGCAGGTGGTTGGGCGGGCAGAGGTTACCAAGGTAAGAACTTGATTGGGGGACAGAGGGGTGAAAGAGGAAAGAGAAGGGGAGGAGGATAATGTTAATGGAGATGTAGTTATGGGCGGGGGATCAGTGAATGAGGAGCGTATGTCATCTATCTTTTTTGTAAAGTAGTCGACAAAGTGGTTCGGTAGAAGGGTGGAGGGAGGAGGAGGACAGGGGGGGTCAAGGAGGTTGGACAAAATGGAGAAGAGTTTTTTGGGGTTAGAGAAAGAAGATTCAATTCTGGATTGGTAGAACAGGCTTTTGGCTGCAGAGATAGAGGCAGAGAAGGAGGCGAGAAGAGAGTGATAGGCGTGCAGGTCGTCTGCGTGTTTGGATTTTCACCATTTCCTTTCCGATGCTCGCAAAGTGACTCTCTGGGCACGGACCGGGTCTGACAACCACGGAGCTGGAGGGGAGTTGAAGACCTTATATGTTGTAAGAGGACAGAGAGAATCAAGAGAGGAGGACAGAGTAGAGAGGAGAGTGTCTGTGGCAGAGTTAGGATGCATGAGTAAGAAAGAGTCGGTTGAAGGAAGGGCTGACAGAACAGACGAGGCCAGAGAGGAGGGAGAGAGGGAGCGAATGTTGCGACGGACAGGTGCAGAGTCTGTTGCTGTGGGAGGGTTGTCAGTTCCCAAGAGTGGGAGAGAGTAGGAGATGAAGAAGTGGTCGGAGACGTGAAGTGGAGTTACAGTGAGGTTGGATGTTGAGCAGTTTCTGGTGAAAATATAGTCAAGATGATTTCCAGCCTTGTGAGTCGGAGGTGAAGGACTGAGTGAGAGAGCGAAGGAAGATAGTAGGAGCACCAGGTCAGATGACTTCTCGGTCTGGATGTTGAAGTCACCTAGAAGAATGAGAGGGGGGCCGTTTTCTGGGAGGTTTGATAGGAGGACGTCTAATTCTTCCAAGAAGTCTCCCAGGGAACCAGGTGGACGGTAGAGAACAACAATGTTCAGTTGAACCGGATGGGTAACGGTCACAGCATGAAGCTCAAAAGACAGTGGTGTAGGCAATGGAAGCGGGTAGAGAGAAAAACTCCATTTGGGGGAGATGAGTAGACCTGTACCACCACCCCGACCAGTGGGCCTAGGTGTGTGGCTGAAGGAGAAGGCAGAGGAGAGAGCAGCAGGGGTAGATGTGTTGTCTGGTGTGATCCAGGTCTCAGTGAGAGCCAGGAAGTCCAGAGATTGCTTGATAGCAAAGCCAGAGATGAAGTCTGCCTTGTGGTTAGCTGACTGGCAGTTCCAGAGGCCTCCTGTGACGAGGTGTTGGGTTTGTGTGGAGCGGGTGGGATAAATCAATGCGGAAGGATTTTGATGCAAGTAAGAACGGGTCCGAGGTCTAAAGTATCTACGAGTTGATATGTACACGGGTATGGGCGGGAAGCACATTTTCACAGAGAAGTGTTAATGCTCAGCCGCCCCCGAAGACTCCAACAAAATACTCTTTATCCTCCGAGTCTTCATACGATGAGTCTTCACTGACGCTACAGCTGGCGCTACAAACCCACACCTGCTTCTATACCGGTGATAGCGATAATTATCTTCAGCTGAGTTGACTACGCCCCAGGTCGTTAGTGAGATGGGCTCCAATCGAGAGTGCTCTGGCTCAGGACAATAGCAGGCTTTCCCTTTAATCAGTGAGGTGAGAGTTTCCCAAGAACAGCTGCTTTTTGC
>CM042231.1:710000-720000 GCA_023566465.1 Cottus gobio
ATTTAGCTCGTAAAATATTATTCGTCATGAACATTATATGCTTTATTGATTCATTGGAGCAGAGTTCAGATGGTTGAACCTCATATTTAAGGAGTTCACTTGTTGGTTCTTATCATTTCCTGTGAAGTCGTTTCTACATAAACACGACGGCTCATAGATATGATCGAGTTATGGATCGGCTCATAGATATGATCGAGTTATGGATCGGCTGAGAGATATGATCGAGTAATGATTTGGATCAGAGATATGATCGAGGTATGGATCGGCTCAGAGATATGATCGAGGTATGGATCGGCTCAGAGATATGATCGAGTTATGGATCGGCTGAGAGATATGATCGAGTAATGATTTGGATCAGAGATATGATCGAGGTATGGATCGGCTCAGAGATATGATCGAGTTATGGATCGGCTCAGAGATATGATCGAGTTATGGATCGGCTCAGAGATATGATCGAGTTATGGATCGGCTCAGAGATATGATCGAGTTATGGATCGGCTCATAGATATGATCGAGTTATGGATCGGCTCAGAGATATGATTGAGTTATGGATTCAAGATGAGAAACGTTTAGACAGCGTGTTGGAAAACTGTTTGAACTAGAATGAGCTGAGGGGTTCTGGACCTGATGGGTTCTGGACCTGATAAGTTCTGAAGGGTTCTGGACCTGAAGGGTTCTGGACCTGAAGCGTTCTGGACCTGAAGGGTTCTGGACCTGAAGGGTTCTGGACCTGAAGAGTTCTGCACCTGAAGAGTTCTGGCCCTGAAGGATTCTAGACCTGAAGGATTCTAGACCTGAAGGGTTCTGGACCTGAAGTGTTCTGGACCTGAAGGGTTCTGGACCTGAAGAGTTATGAAGGGTTCTGGCCCTGAAGGGTTCTAGACCTGAAGGGTTCTGGATCTGAAGGGTTCTTGACCTGAATGGTTGTAGACCTGAAGGGTTCTGGACCTGAAGGGTTCTGGACCTGAAGAGCTCTGGACCTGAAAGGTTCTGGCCCTGATGGGTTCAGGTTGGTGGTCGAGGTTCTGCGTGGTGCTTTAGTTGTTTTTCCTTTAAACGTTGTACTTTTGGGTCATTTGAGTATTTAATCCTCTGTTTCATGAACACGGAGGTCAAAGGTCACGCGTCTCTTTGTTAGAGGATATAAACCAGGATTACCCCCCTCCCCCCAACCCCCCCACTCCACCGGTCTAGACTCTGTACCCTCTATTGTTCACTGCGATGTGTTCAGGTGTCGTTGTGCTTTTCCAACCTGAACACTGACAACTCACCGGTCAGCTGTGTGTGTGTGTGTGTGTGTGTGTGATAACCTTGTGCGTTTGCACACAATTACCCAGCGTCCCCGGCGGGCGCTGAAGAGGAAGCGGAGAGAATGACGTTTTCCAGCGCAGGAAGATTAGCGACATCGCATGTCATCAGTTATTATGTTCCTTTGTTCTAGTGTGTGTGTGTGTGTGTGTGTGTGTGTGTGTGTGTGTGTGTGTGTGTGTGTGTGTGTGTGTGTGTGTGTGTGTGTGTGTGTGTGTGTGTGTGTGTGTGTGTGTGTGTGTGTGTGTGTGTGTGTGTGTGTGTGTGTGTGTGTGTGTGTGTGTGTGTGTGTGTGTGTGTGTGTGTGTGTGTGTGTGTGTGTGTGTGTGTGTGTGTGCGCGCGTGGGAGGGAGAGTCTCTGTCCTCCACTGATCTGGATCTTTGGGCCGTTTATTGTCCAGAATGTCAACAGGATGGATTTATAGAAAATAAAAGAAATAAAACACAAACAGAGTTACTTGAGTTTAATAAAACTGATTATTTTCATCTTAAGACCATTTTATGCCTCAGATTTTAATGACCATATAACAGTATAATAATAAAAACATCTTTTAAAAGAGCGACTAACTTGAAATGTGAAAGAAAATATTAAAATATCCCCAAAATAAAGAAAACGTAAATAAAATGTCTTCTAATGTTTATTATGTAAAACCACGTTTCTCTCTTTCATCTTCGACAATACACACACACAGACACACACCCTAACCCTAACCCTAACCCCCCCCCCCCCCCCCCCCACACCCCCACCCACACACACACACACACACACACACACACACTAAACGAGGGAACACAGGAAGTTCCCAGCCCTCTGATCTTTCCTTGTGTGTGTTTGATTTCCACACCCTCTCCTCTCGGTTCACCCGCCTGTCTCTGTGGCTGCAGGGTGTGATGAATGAAACACACGTTTTCATCTCCTCTTCCTCCTCTTCGTCTCATTCTCTCCTCTCTCACTTTTCGGTGTAATTGTGACGCAACGCGGTGAAAACGCTGCTGAGGAGGACATAACTCATATCTCATATTCATAAACTACTTTATTACCTTCATATAAACCCTGCAGAGAAACAGGTCAAGTATTAAACGTCTATGCTTCATGTGTTAAAGCTGCATTCTCTCTCCTGACCACCAGGGGGTGACTCCTCTGGTTGTATAGAAGTCTATGCTTCATGTGTTAAAGCTGCATTCTCTCTCCTGACCACCAGGGGGTGACTCCTCTGGTTGTATAGAAGTCTATGCTTCATGTGTTAAAGCTGCATTCTCTCTCCTGACCACCAGGGGGTGACTCCTCTGGTTGTATAGAAGTCTATGCTTCATGTGTTAAAGCTGCATTCTCTCTCCTGACCACCAGGGGGTGACTCCTCTGGCTGTATAGAAGTCTATGCTTCATGTGTTAAAGCTGCATTCTCTCTACTGACCACCAGGGGGTGACTCCTCTGGTTGTATAGAAGTCTATGCTTCATGTGTTAAAGCTGCATTCTCTCTCCTGATCACCAGGGGGTGACTCCTCTGGTTGTATAGAGGTCTATGCTTCATGTGTTAAAGCTGCATTCTCTCTCCTGACCACCAGGGGGCGACTCCTCTGGTTGTATAGAAGTCTATGCTTCATGTGTTAAAGCTGCATTCTCTCTCCTGACCACCAGGGGGCGACTCCTCTGGTTGTATAGAAGTCTATGCTTCATGTGTTAAAGCTGCATTCTCTCTCCTGACCACCAGGGGGCGACTCCTCTGGTTGTATAGAAGTCTATGCTTCATGTGTTAAAGCTGCATTCTCTCTCCTGACCACCAGGGGGTGACTCCTCTGGTTGTATAGAAGTATATGCTTCATGTGTTAAAGCTGCATTCTCTCTCCTGACCACCAGGGTGCGACTCCACTGGTTGTATAGAAGTCTATGCTTCATGTGTTAAAGCTGCATTCTCTCTCCTGACCACCAGGGGGCGACTCCTCTGGTTGTATAGAAGTCTATGCTTCATGTGTTAAAGCTGCATTCTCTCTCCTGACTCAGTGGCACAACAGCTTAGCCGGTGGCTAGCAGCTAATGCTAACTACGTTTCCACCACGACCATGTCGGCTGTAACGTACACGCTAACGTGCACTAAATGACAAAACACACTGACTTCAAGAGGAAATGCAAAGTGCAGATTAATGTCTGTTTGAGGACTCATTCCTGCAGCATCTATGAACATTGACCCCAACATCACAGCTCACGACCCTAAACATGACTCACTGAACCTTAAAACCAAGTTTAGGACCCTCAAACAGGAAGTGAAGACCGGCCCATGACTACTACACGTTCTCACAAAGACAGCTGGACCAGTACATACACACACACTTGCTCATTCTGCCAGGTGACCTCTATGAAGCTTAACTTCCTGCTCTATTGATCAGCTGCTGGCAGCAACACACACACAGACACACACACACACACACATGGTGGAGGAGATGAGATGTTTGGTGGGAAGGGATGTGTTCCAAATATGAAAAATGTGTACACCGGGGGCTTTTATTGTGAAAGGTAGGCGCTGGATTTGTTGAGGTTGTTTTCTGTTTTTGGTTCAAACTCTGCGTCATGGAAACAACGTGACCGGTTGGCCCGCTGCTTCCTGTTGATGTTCTGGGTAGAAGAGGAGACACAAACAGAGACTCTAGAGATGTTATCTCTTCTTTTCCAAAATAAGAGCTCGTCCTGTTTGACCGTCCAGCAGGAATGTGATGAAACCCAACAACCATCTGAGATGTTTGATACTGCTGTTGTGAAGGTTCAGCTGGTGTCTTTACACATTTGATGTTTGAAGTATTTTTATTGAATGTAGAACTCTTATTGTTTTAATTCAAGCAGAGAACAAAGTAAAATGTTTTAGTCGATTGTGTCTTTTAATCTGGCGGGGGTCCGTCCAACATCTTCTTTATGACTCCTCCTCTTCCTCACATGCTTTCAGGTTCCAGATCTGTAGAATCGTTTTCTTCATAACGTTATCGGCCACTCAAATTTTATATTTTATTCATATTCATCCAAGTGTGTTTAGTTCTCTTTGTTCTAGTCAAAGAACACGTTTCTGTGTTCTAGTCAAAGAGCACGTCTATGATTTACATATCTAATGTTCTAGACGTAGAACACGTCTTTGTTCTGGTTGTAGAACCTGTCTATGTTCTAGTTGTAGAACCTGTTTTTGTTCTAGACGTAGAACACGTCTATGTTCTAGACATAGAGCACGTCTATGATCTACATATCTAATGTTCTAGATGTAGAACACATCTTTGTTCTAGTTGTAGAACCTGTCTATGTTCTAGTTGTAGAACCTGTTTTTGTTCTAGACGTAGAACACGTCTATGTTCTAGACATAGAGCACGTCTATGATCTACATATCTAATGTTCTAGATGTAGAACTGTGGGCGAGGGGCGTGGTTAGCGCACCTGCGACGCATGAGAGAGAGGCGCGCTCATCGGAGACAGCCGTTCTCATTAGTGGGAGCGGCTGGTTCTGATGAGCGCGGGGAAGGGGTGCGGCCATAAAGAGCCGCACAGTGGGGTGCACGGGGTGGTTGGTGCGGGTGACATGTGCGCAGAGTGTCTGCGGCTAAATAAAGCGTATTGAACCCGAAGCGCAGCGTGTCAGTGTTTACTGTTCGAGCCATGGACGCGGGGGTAGGGAGAACCCCTGCCACAGTGGCGCCCAACGTGGGGCCCGTGAGGACCCCGGACGAGTGGAAGGCATGGCTCGAGCAGCGGGCGGGGAAGCCCACGTCGAGGGGACCGAGTAGGAGCCCGATGGTGGGCGCCGTGATGGCGCTCGGGCAGGAGGAGGTCCAGGCGGGGGGGCGGACCAAAGCCCGGAGGCGGCGCGGCGCTGGGGCCGCGGCGACACCTGTGGCGGCCCTGGCGGAGGACGAGGCCCTGAGGGACCTGTACGTGAGGCTGGCGGGGCCCCCCGAGGGACCGGAGGAGGAGACGGAGGTCGAGCGACGTCTCGGCGCCAGGACCGTGGCGCACGCGGAACTGGCGCCGCCGGTCCAGTCCGGGGGGGAGACCGGGCCGCCGCCACTGACCCCGGAACAGCACCGGCAGCAGCTCCGCGCAGCCCAGCGGGAGCCAGGAGAGCTGCTGCTGGCCTTCGCTCGGCGGCTGCGGCGGAAGACGGAGCAGTGGCTGCAGCCGGGAGGAAGAGGGGACGTGGCGGACATCGTGGACCAGGTAGCCACCGAACAATTCCTGGGTGGGCTGCCGGTCCAGGTGGCCGACTGGGTCCGGGAGTGGAGGCCGGCAACGCTGATCGGGGCCGTCGCGAGGGCGGAGGATTATCTGCGGCGGGTGCCGACGGCCGGCACCGCAGCGGACCGGGCCCGGCCGGTGGGGGCGGTCCCGGGGCAGGCCATGCCGGCGGCCCGGAGGACCGCGTCTACGCAGACGGTCCCGGACGCGGCGAGGCGGCGGACCACGACCGCCACGCAGACAGACGCGGCGAGGAGGAGGACGGCGGCCGCGACGCAGACAGTCCCGGACGCGGCGAGGCGGAAGACCCCGACCACGGCGACACAGACGGTCCCGGAGGCGGCGGCGCAGAGGACTGAGAGCACGGCGACGCAGACGGTCCCGGAGGCGACGACGCAGAGGACTGAGAGCACGGCAACGCAGACGGTCCCGGAGGCGACGGCGCGGAGCAGCGAGACCACGGCGACGCAGACCGTCCCGGAGGCGGCAACGCGGAGCAGCGAGACCACGGCGACGCAGACCGTCCCGGAGGCGACGACGCGGGGGACCGCGACCGCGGCAACGCAGACGGCTCCGGCAACGGCGACGGCGACTCGGCGGCCCGCGGCCCGGGGAGGGCGGACGACGGCGGGGCGGAGGAATACGCCACTGCCGAAGGCGGCGGCCCGGTCGGGCCCGGACCCGGAGGGGCGGCCGAGAGCGCGGCCTGAGGGACGGGCGCCGGGGAATCAGGCCTGGGAGTGGCCGGAGCTGTGGCCGGTTCCCCGGCGGCCCGAAGCGACCTGGAGGGACCCCGGGCGGCCCGCCCCGAGGCTGGAGCCAGAATGCTGGACGTGCGGGCAGCGGGGGCACCTCCAGAGGGACTGCGACCTCATGGAGGTGGACCAGGTGCGCCGGGTCGGAGGAACCCGGCCCCACGGACCAGGGCCCGGAGGTGCCAAGGGGGCGCCGACCGGTCGGGGGCCCCTGACAGCCCAACCCCAGCCAGGGGCGGGGAGGCAGGGATGGGGCAAGAGTCGGCGGCTGCAGGAGAAGGTGGCGCGGCTAACAAGCCGGCTGCGCAGCGCCGACAGGGACCGGCGGCGGGCCCAGGCGACCGTCCTGCAGCTGGGGAGGAGACTCCGGGCCGAGCGGGAGGCTCGGGCCTGGGCGGAGGCCCAGCTGGCAGAGGGATGGTCGGGGGGGGGGCACAAGTAGGTTGGTGTTTCCCTAATCTTCTCTCTCTTGTGTTGCAGGTGGCGGCGGCGGACGGAGGGTGAGAGCCGGTTTTGTCCCGGGGGGGGGCCGGCGGAGATCGCGAGGAACCTGCCTCCCGGGGCGCTCGATCGCCCTCTGTTCGGGCCACGCCCCGCGCCCGGGCCCCCACGGATGGAGGATGCCAACGCCCGGACCACCCGTTGGCATCGGGCTGAGAAGCATGTTAATTCCATGGTGGTCCATAGGTCGGGGATGCAGATGGTCGGGGCCGACTTCCCCTCTCGCTCCCGGTGGGAGGGAGGGGGGGGGGAGTTGGTTAGGCCGGTGGCTCCCCGGCCTAAATCGGGCGGTGGGGGTATGTGGGCGAGGGGCGTGGTTAGCGCACCTGCGACGCATGAGAGAGAGGCGCGCTCATCGGAGACAGCCGTTCTCATTAGTGGGAGCGGCTGGTTCTGATGAGCGCGGGGAAGGGGTGCGGCCATAAAGAGCCGCACAGTGGGGTGCACGGGGTGGTTGGTGCGGGTGACATGTGCGCAGAGTGTCTGCGGCTAAATAAAGCGTATTGAACCCGAAGCGCAGCGTGTCAGTGTTTACTGTTCGAGCCATGGACGCGGGGGTAGGGAGAACCCCTGCCACAAGAACACATCTTTGTTCTAGTTGTAGAACCTGTCTATGTTCTAGTTGTAGAACCTGTCTATGTTCGAGACGTAGAACACGTCTATGATCTAGTCATAGAGCATGTCTATGATCTACATATCTAATGTTCTAGACGTAGAACATGTCTTTGTTCTAGTTGTAGAACCTGTCTATGTTCGAGACGTAGAACACGTCTATGATCTAGTCATAGAGCATGTCTATGATCTACATATCTAATGTTCTAGACGTAGAACATGTCTTTGTTCTAGTTGTAGATGTCTCTATTAGTTTCAGCTTGAGCATGAAACCCTTTAAGCTGACCTGTGTGTGTGTGTGTGTGTGTGTGTGTGTGTGTGTGTGTGTGTGTGTGTGTGTGTGTGTGTGTGTGTGTGTGTGTGTGTGTGTGTGTGTGTGTGTGTGTGTGTGTGTGTGTGTGTGTGTGTTTTATCTTTCTGCTCTTTTTGATAATTTGTCAACTCATCCTCTCGTTTTTGTTGTATCTTCATCCGTGTCAATGAGGAAGATTCATCCTGTGAACTTACACACACACACACACACACACACACACACACACACACACACACACACACACACACACACACACACACACACACACACACACACACACACACACACACACACACAGTCATTACGTTAATTAATTTTTCTTTGGTTTGACAGGAAGTTGCTTTGGTTTGACAGGATGTCGCTTAGGCCCGACAGGAAATCGCTCTGGTCCGACAGGAAGTTGCTCTGGTCCAACAGGAAGTTCCGTTTGATTTCCCGCCGGCTGAGACACAAGCTGCAAGTTTCTCAGACGTCTCTCTTCCAATTAAGCGGCTAATTAGAGCCCAACGCCTGCTTTGAGTTCAGAGAGAAACCCTATCACTGCGTTCCTGAAGAAGGGGGAGGAGCTTGAGCTGCTGGGTCGGAAGTTTGATGCTCATAAGCGAATCGTTCATGACGTTCCACTGGCAGTAAAGCTCAGAGCCGCCGGCGCTCGGTTTACCCAGAGTGCCAAGCGGCGGCTCCACTGTGGCGCTCCAGCCGGCTTCTCTCCTTCATAACGCACAGGAATATTAATTATGACTGTTTAGATGTAAACACTGACACTACTACCAGGAGATACGATGCTATACTATAATGCACTGATACCATAAGATACTAAAACAAAAGATTAATAACAATAAGGTACGAGATCAGTTAATAAGCAGGTTTGTGTAGAAAAAAGTGATGTCACTATTTTAAGATTTTGTAATTTTTTCTCGTTCGTCCCACACGACGCGTTCAAGGACCGCCGGAAGTTTGATAAGACAATGATGATTTCAGTTTTTAAAAAGTGTATTTTCTCTTTTTATTACAAACTTTTGTGCAAAATGAGCAAAAAGACAATAGATAAATATTGTTGATGTAAATTATTTATTATTATTTATTGCAATAGAAGTGAAACAAGACGGTTAATGATCGTATTGAATTACTGTCTTCATGCCGCCCGCATCCCACAATGCACTTGGATAAAGATGAAAGCCTCTTCTCACATCTCTTCTTCTCTGTTTTTTCAGAGTGACGGGAACAACAACTCTTCTCTTCCTGGATTTGGACTCTTCTCGCTCTCTGATTGGCTCGCCTGTCGGCTGCATGTGATTGGTCCGACCTGGACTCAAGGTACGAGTCCTTCATCTTGCATGCAGTATTTAATCTGCCCAGTGATGTCATCGGTGATGTCATCGGGTGATGACCTCGTTCAGCGAGCAACCCTCCGCACCCTGATAGCTGCGTCTCCCATGATGCATTGCACCTGAGAGCACGTGCTCCGGGGTTCTTCCTGTTTCTCTCTTTGGTTTCTCTTCTTGTCAGACGTGGAACATAAAAAGTTTCACATAGAAATTAATATAATTATTTATTTTTAAGGAACAGTTTTTTATTTATTGACGTGTTTTACAGTCAATATTCTATTTAAGTCTGTATATGTATGTATTGTATTGTTCGACAAGAAAAACTAATTCAGATTCAGTTCCAGGTCATTTTTAGGTCACAACAACAACAAGTCATCTTCATCATCCTCCTTCTTCATCTACCTCTGATTGATTTTACGTGTCCCGTCCCAAAATAAAAAACGTTCCAGATGTTTTTAACGGGACCGTTTGGTGTCTTATTCCAGGAAGTTGAGGTTGAGTTGAGTAGATGATGACACGTCGAGCGTTTCCTCTCCAAACAGTCTCAACACATAAAACAGTGATTAAACGTAAAAGTTCACATAATATTCCATTAACAGTAAACAACAGTAAACTTTCTAAAGGGTCCCTTTAGAAAGCCTCTCATTCTACTGCAACAGGGTCTGCCCCGCTCAGTCGTGGTCCTGGTCCTCGTGTGCCCCCCTTCCCTCCGGCGGGTCTCCAGCTTGGTGGCGTCGGCTCAATAAACGTTGTGATCATCAGAAGTGTTGTTCTTCTTCTGTGGTGCTTGATGTTGTTCTGATATCTGGGTCACAACAAGCTGATGAGAGCAGGAATATGAAGACTGAAGCTTCTTTTCTTCATCTGTCAGTTCGGCTGTCATCAACACAAAGTGCTCTCGTTCTGTCACAGTGCTTCTGGGTAATTAGACCTCTCTTCTTCTTCTGTGGTTTTAAAGACGTGCGGGTCTGTCGT
>CM042231.1:725000-890000 GCA_023566465.1 Cottus gobio
GTTTGAACCCCGGTCCTCTGGTTGAAAGACTGACTTGCTGACCACTGAGCCACAGTCGCCCCTTTTGAGTTCCTTAGAAGTGACTTTGTGTCAATAAAGACCTGTTCACTGACCCCTCTGCATCTGAGTCCTGCTTCGAGTCCCGGCCTGACAAAGTCAGCGTGCGTGTGCGCCATTTACCCAGCATTCATTTGGAGTAGCCGTGGGGGATTGTGGGTAGATCTGATCGGTTCTTATCTAATTTGGAGGGTGGATTAACACACACACAATGAACATTTCCCAAAGTCCCAAACTTGTTTTGAAAAGAAAACTGTGCTTTTTCTCATTAAAAAGAGTAAATATTAATAAATAGATAAACGGAAAAGAAACATTTTCTGATTTGAAAGCTGCTGAAAAAAGAAAAACAAACCTTTTGTTTCTTTTACTTCATAAGTTGTAATTTTCAGAGTAAACGATTTATTAATAGAGGTAAAATATGAAATGTTTTTTTTCCAAATTGAGTCTCTTTGAAGATCATTTTATTCTCTTTTATTATTAATGACATGAAAGCAAAGTTTATAACTGTTAATAAAAGAGAATCTTTTCAGAGGGAAATGCTGTGTCATGCTCCTCTTCCTCTTCCTCATCATCTTCATACAATAACAGACACCAGCTGATGTTTATAGTCCAGATTGCAGTTAATAACCGTGTCATGAATGCAATTTGGGGTTTGTTCACACAGCATTCATAACCTCATTTATAGACATTTATTAATAAAAACATGGAGGAAATAGATTTTGTATTCTGTTGACAGATATTTATAAGCTAAATACCTTTGATTCTAATATGAAACAATAAAGTTGAACCTGGTTTTATATTATGTTCACATTTATGTTCTGGAAATGTAAAAATAATTGCTCATTTTTAATAAGATAATCGATGGATTGTTTGCATATTTAAACAACATTTACAGAAAATACATCAGTAAATAACTGTAGATGTTTCCAGGTGATTTATAGGAGATACCGTTTTTAGCCTGTTCACCTACACACACACACACACACACACACACACACGGCTGCTGTTTCTGTGTTTCAGTGTTGTAGCTGTCAGAGAGACATTCAGCTCTGACAGCCTGCAGAAACACCAGCTGCATATATTTGTGTGTGTGTGTGTGTGTGTGTGTGTGTGTGTGTGTGTGTGTGTGTGTGTGTGTGTGTGTGTGTGTGTGTGTGTGTGTGTGTGTGTGTGTGTGTGTGTGTGTGTGTGTGTGTGTGTGTGTGTGTGTGTGTGTGTGTGTGTGTGTGTGTGTGTGTGTGTGTGTGTTCTCTTACTAAAACCCTCCAACCTCAAAATATTTCAAATTCCCAGCTGCCACTCCGACCTGACGATGTGTGTGTGGTTATTTTGTGTGTGTGTGTGTGTGTGTGTGTGTTCTGACAGACTCGGCCTCTATGTGTATTCACACATAAACTCGGTTCAGTTGCCGCCTGTTGACCTGTTTTCTTATAAATATTATATATATATATATAGCAGCGCTGCTGTTCAGTTTTTAGAGCCCAAACTGCCTCCTGACAGTCCGCCTTGTTTTTCTCCTTTTTAATGGTTGAAGACTCGATGAACACAGAGACTTTTGTCTTCATATAATCTTCGCACTGATATTTAAATGTTTAACTGTAGTATGCAGCCCATCATGTTTTGTCCCAGTAATACATATATTTAGTTCCTCTGTCACTTTACGTGACCGTCTTATTGAAAAACGTTTAGCATAGTTTTGATGTTGAATCTCAACACTTTGAACCTCTGTTTTGTTCTTTAATTATATATTTAATCATGTAGACGATGCTGCTGATAGAACATATATTGTTAATTAATTATATATTTAATGATGTAGATGATGCTGCTGATAGAACATATCTTGTTTATTAATTATATATTTAATGATGTAGATGATGCTGCTGATAGAACATATATTGTTAATTAATTATATATTTAATGATGTAGATGATGCTGCTGATAGAACATATATTGTTAATTAATTATATATTTAATGATGTAGATGATGCTGCTGATAGAACATATCTTGTTTATTAATTATATATTTAATGATGTAGATGATGCTGCTGATAGAACATATATTGTTTTTTAATTATATATTTAATGATGTAGACGATGCTGCTGATAGAACATATCTTGTTTATTAATTATATATTTAATGATGTAGATGATGCTGCTGATAGAACATATATTGTTAATTAATTATATATTTAATGATGTAGATGATGCTGCTGATAGAACATATATTGTTAATTAATTATATATTTAATGATGTAGACGATGCTGCTGATAGAACATATATTGTTAATTAATTATATATTTAATGATGTAGACGATGCTGCTGATAGAACATATATTGTTAATTAATTATATATTTAATGATGTAGACGATGCTGCTGATAGAACATATATTGTTAATTAATTATATATTTAATGATGTAGATGATGCTGCTGATAGAACATATATTGTTAATTAATTATATATTTAATGATGTAGATGATGCTGCTGATAGAACATATCTTGTTTATTAATTATATATTTAATGATGTAGATGATGCTGCTGATAGAACATATATTGTTAATTAATTATATATTTAATGATGTAGATGATGCTGCTGATAGAACATATATTGTTAATTAATTATATATTTAATGATGTAGACGATGCTGCTGATAGAACATATATTGTTAATTAATTATATATTTAATGATGTAGATGATGCTGCTGATAGAACATATATTGTTTATTAATTATATATTTAATGATGTAGACGATGCTGCTGATAGAACATATATTGTTAATTAATTATATATTTAATCATGTAGACGATGCTGCTGATAGAACATATCTTGTTTATTAATTATATATTTAATGATGTAGACGATGCTGCTGATAGAACATATATTGTTAATTAATTATATATTTAATGATGTAGATGATGCTGCTGATAGAACATATATTGTTTATTAATTATATATTTAATGATGTAGACGATGCTGCTGATAGAACATATATTGTTAATTAATTATATATTTAATGATGTAGATGATGCTGCTGATAGAACATATATTGTTAATTAATTATATATTTAATCATGTAGACGATGCTGCTGATAGAACATATATTGTTAATTAATTATATATTTAATGATGTAGATGATGCTGCTGATAGAACATATCTTGTTTATTAATTATATATTTAATGATGTAGATGATGCTGCTGATAGAACATATATTGTTAATTAATTATATATTTAATGATGTAGATGATGCTGCTGATAGAACATATCTTGTTTATTAATTATATATTTAATGATGTAGATGATGCTGCTGATAGACCATATCTTGTTTATTAATTATATATTTAATGATGTAGATGATGCTGCTGATAGAACATATATTGTTTTTTAATTATATATTTAATGATGTAGACGATGCTGCTGATAGAACATATCTTGTTTATTAATTATATATTTAATGATGTAGACGATGCTGCTGATAGAACATATATTGTTAATTAATTATATATTTAATGATGTAGATGATGCTGCTGATAGAACATATATTGTTTTTTAATTATATATTTAATGATGTAGACGATGCTGCTGATAGAACATATATTGTTAATTAATTATATATTTAATGATGTAGACGATGCTGCTGATAGAACATATATTGTTAATTAATTATATATTTAATGATGTAGATGATGCTGCTGATAGACCATATCTTGTTTATTAATTATATATTTAATGATGTAGATGATGCTGCTGATAGAACATATCTTGTTTATTAATTATATATTTAATGATGTAGACGATGCTGCTGATAGAACATATATTGTTAATTAATTATATATTTAATGATGTAGATGATGCTGCTGATAGAACATATCTTGTTTATTAATTATATATTTAATGATGTAGATGATGCTGCTGATAGAACATATATTGTTTTTTAATTATATATTTAATGATGTAGACGATGCTGCTGATAGAACATATATTGTTAATTAATTATATATTTAATGATGTAGATGATGCTGCTGATAGAACATATCTTGTTTATTAATTATATATTTAATGATGTAGATGATGCTGCTGATAGAACATATCTTGTTTATTAATTATATATTTAATGATGTAGACGATGCTGCTGATAGAACATATCTTGTTTATTAATTATATATTTAATGATGTAGACGATGCTGCTGATAGAACATATCTTGTTTATTAATTATATATTTAATGATGTAGATGATGCTGCTGATAGAACATATCTTGTTTATTAATTATATATTTAATCATGTAGATGATGCTGCTGATAGAACATATCTTGTTTATTAATTATATATTTAATGATGTAGACGATGCTGCTGATAGAACATATGTTGTTTTTAATTATATATTTAATGATGTAGATGATGCTGCTGATAGAACATATCTTGTTTATTAATTATATATTTAATGATGTAGATGATGCTGCTGATAGAACATATCTTGTTTATTAATTATATATTTAATGATGTAGATGATGCTGCTGATAGAACATATCTTGTTTATTAATTATATATTTAATCATGTAGATGATGCTGCTGATAGAACATATCTTGTTTATTAATTATTTATTTAATCATGTAGATAATGCTGCTGATAGAACATGTTCAGTGTTATAGTGTTGTGACTGACTGAGAGGCTTTATTGGTTTGATTTGCAGTGTGAACTAATGTCTCTCTCTCTAAAACTAACACCTCCGTTTGTTTGAACTCTCGGCTTCGCTCGGGTTCAGAGGATGGACACCCTGTGAATGTTTCAGGAACTCTTCACGTTTGTGCTTCCTAAAGGCTTCTGTTACTGAACCATGAGGTCTGTCTTCATACTTGTGTGTGTGTGTGTGTGTGTGTGTGCAGCTGCAGTGTTTGACCTGGTTTAACCACCTTTAAAGCGACTATGAAAAATCCACTTCTTGGAGAAAATGAAGACTCGTCTTTTTCCTCCAGAGTGTGAAGCTGCCAGCGCCGCTTAACTTCCCCTCACTGAGTTTCATCAGCTAATCTGCCAGATGGCGAGTTGTACGGGAGCCGAGATGGAGCGCGTCCCAGGTTAACGTGTCTGAACGGGGCCCAACACGGGCAGGCGGCAGCCAGGTGGGAGGCTTGACTCCTCAGACGCCTCCTCAGACTCCTCGTGTTTGTAACTCTGCAGAGAGACTTTTCTCATTGTTGGCAGAAAGAAATCAGCAGAGGTAGAATTTCAATACAGACCATAAAGCAGGGGATGCTTTAGGGCGGGGCTACAAGGTGATTGACAGGGGATGCTTTAGGGGCGGGGCTACGTATACGGCGTCTCTCCGTCACTCCTCCTCACTCCATGTATTCCTTCCTGTTTGCTGGTTGCAAATAAAAACAAGATGAACTGGAGGCTTCAGAACGTCCTCAAACCAAAGAGAGAAGTCTGATATTCAGTCTGAGGGCCGCAGCAGAGTTTAGTGTTGATATTCAATATTATATTAATGTAAAATGATAACATATCACGTGCGTGTCCTCAGATCTCTGTAAATCAGATTACCTGCAGTCGTCTCATCCCTTCCCCTTTCCTCTTTCCTCATTCCTCCTTCCTGTCCTCTCATTACTTTGATCTGTCCAGACACGTCACTTCGATCCCCTTCCTCCCACATTCTTTTTCCTCTATCTTTTGGTTGCCACGGCAGCCACGGTATCCCAGCATGCTCGGCGGGAGGATCAGACTGCTCGGCAGACAAGCGTCTGCTCGTATCTGCAGCGAAGCAGCTGATACAGTGGAGAGGTGAAGGGGTGGAGAGATAAATGGGTAAAGAGGTGGAGAGATGAAGAGATGGAGAGGTGAAGGGATGAAAGATGGAAAAATGGATAGACACCATTTTGGTTTCTAGTCATCAAGTCATCAGCTTTGTTTCTAGTCATCAAGTCGCCATCTTGGTTTCTAGTCATCAAGTCGCCATCTTGGTTTCTAGTCATCAAGTCGCCATCTTGGTTTCTGGTCATTAAGTCACCATCTTGGTTTCTGGTCATTAAGTCACCATCTTGGTTTCTGGTCATCAAGTCACCATCTTGGTTTCTGGTCATCAAGTCACCATCTTTGTTTCTAGTCATCAAGTCGCCATCTTGGTTTCTGGTCATCAAGTCACCATCTTGGTTTCTGGTCATCAAGTCACCATCTTGGTTTCTGGTCATTAAGTCACCATCTTGGTTTCTGGTCATCAAGTCACCATCTTGGTTTCTGGTCATCAAGTCACCATCTTGGTTTCTGGTCATTAAGTCACCATCTTGGTTTCTAGTCATCAAGTCACCATCTTGGTTTCTAGTCATCAAGTCACCATCTTGGTTTCTGGTCATCAAGTCACCATCTTGGTTTCTGGTCATCAAGTCACCATCTTGGTTTCTGGTCATCAAGTCACCATCTTGGTTTCTGGTCATTAAGTCACCATCTTGGTTTCTAGTCATCAAGTCACCATCTTGGTTTCTAGTCATCAAGTCACCATCTTGGTTTCTGGTCATCAAGTCACCATCTTGGTTTCTGGTCATCAAGTCACCATCTTGGTTTCTGGTCATTAAGTCACCATCTTGGTTTCTGGTCATTAAGTCACCATCTTGGTTTCTGGTCATTAAGTCACCATCTTGGTTTCTGGTCATTAAGTCACCATCTTGGTTTCTGGTCATTAAGTCACCATCTTGGTTTCTAGTCATCAAGTCACCATCTTGGTTTCTGGTCATCAAGTCACCATCTTGGTTTCTGGTCATCAAGTCACCATCTTGGTTTCTGGTCATTAAGTCACCATCTTGGTTTCTGGTCATCAAGTCACCATCTTGGTTTCTGGTCATTAAGTCACCATCTTGGTTTCTGGTCATTAAGTCACCATCTTGGTTTCTGGTCATTAAGTCACCATCTTGGTTTCTGGTCATTAAGTCACCATCTTGGTTTCTAGTCATCAAGTCGCCATCTTGGTTTCTGGTCATCAAGTCACCATCTTGGTTTCTGGTCATTAAGTCACCATCTTGGTTTCTGGTCATTAAGTCACCATCTTGGTTTCTAGTCATCAAGTCACCATCTTGGTTTCTGGTCATCAAGTCACCATCTTGGTTTCTGGTCATTAAGTCACCATCTTGGTTTCTGGTCATCAAGTCACCATCTTGGTTTCTAGTCATCAAGTCACCATCTTGGTTTCTGGTCATCAAGTCACCATCTTCTCCACAGTGAACAACCTCCTCAATCCTCGGACCAACACCCTCCCTACCTCTACTCCGGATCTCTGCAACTCATTTCTCCACTTCTTCACTGACAAAATCAACATAATTTACAAATCTCTATCCCCTGCATCTGACCTCCCACTATTTACTCCATCGCCCACCACGGCCCCCCCTATCCCCATCTCTCCTGACCTCCTGACCCCTCCTCCACACTGCCTCCTCTCCGAGTTTGACCTGGTCACTGTTCCTGAAATCTCTAAACTCATCAGCTCTTCCAAACCCACTACCTGCTCCCTGGACCCCCTCCCTACTCCCCTCCTGAAGTCCTGCCTCCCCGTACTATGCCCCTACCTTACAAACCTCTTCAACTCCTCACTGTCCCTTGGAACTGTCCCCTCTGCCTTCAAAACCGCTGCTGTCACCCCAATCCTCAAAAAACCTGGTCTGGATCCCTCCTCTCTCAACAACTACCGCCCAATATCCAACCTCCCTTTTCTGTCTAAAACCCTGGAACGTATAGTCGCCTCACAGCTACAATCCCATCTTCATACCAATAACCTATTTGAACCCCTCCAATCTGGTTTTCGCCCTCTCCATAGCACAGAAACCGCTCTTCTGAAAGTCCTCAACGACCTCCTCACCTCTGCTGACACCGGTTCCCTCAACATCCTCATCCTCCTTGACCTGAGTGCAGCCTTCGATACCGTGAGCCATAACATTCTGCTCACCAGACTCAAAGACCTTGGTATCGAAGGTACTGCACTCAGCTGGCTCCACTCCTACCTCTCCAACAGATCACACTTCATCTCTCTTCATAATCACACCTCTGCCACAGCCACAGTCACTCAAGGCGTTCCCCAAGGCTCCGTACTCGGCCCCCTCCTCTTCATCATCTACATCCTCCCCCTTGGTCAGATACTCCGCCACTTCAACCTGGACTTTCACTGTTACGCCGATGACACCCAGATCTACCTTAGCACCAAATCCCCCCTCGATCCTCCCCTCTCCCACATCAACTCCTGCCTGTCAGCTATTAAAATCTGGATGCAACACAACTTCCTCAAACTCAACAGTGATAAAACAGAATTCCTTCTCATTGGCTCCAAATCCACACTCAGCAAAACCAATAACCCCACTCTCACCATTGACGGCACCATTGTCTCCCCATCTCCCCAGGCCCGAAACCTTGGCGTGATCTTTGATTCCACCCTCTCCCTTGAGCCCCACATCCGCCATGTCATCAAAACCTCCTTCTTCCACCTCCGCAACATCGCTAAAATCAGACCCTCTCTCACACCCCCCGCGGCTGAAAGACTCATTCACGCCTTCATCTCTTCCCGACTGGACTACTGTAACTCACTTCTCCTCGGCATCAGCTCTACCAATATCAACCGCCTCCAACTGGTCCAGAACGCAGCTGCCCGACTCATCACCCGCTCCAAATCTTGGCACCACATCACTCCAGTCCTAAAACAACTCCACTGGCTTCCTATCTCCCACCGGATCACCTACAAAATCCTGGTCCTCACCTACAAAGCCCTCCACCATCTGGCCCCCTCATACCTCACTGACCTCCTGTCCCCCTACCAACCCTCACGGTCCCTCAGATCCACCTCAGCCGGTCTCCTCTGCATCCACAAATCCAAACTCCGCAGTTTTGGGGACAGAGCCTTCTCCAGGGCAGCTCCCAGGCTCTGGAACTCCCTCCCCCAAGAGATCCGCACCTCTGAGTCCCTCACCGTCTTCCAGTCCCGCCTCAAGACCCATCTCTTCACCTCTGCCTATCAGTAGCCCCCTATTGACTGTATCATGTTCTGCTTTGTCCTTTTTTCTTTTGCTTTGTTTTGTTTTGTCTTGTATCGTCCAGTTTTGCTTTACCTTCTAATCCTGCTCCCTGTAAAGCGACTTTGAGTCCATGAAAAGCGCTATATAAATTCAATTTATTATTATTATTATTATTATCTTGGTTTCTGGTCATTAAGTCACCATCTTGGTTTCTGGTCATCAAGCTGAGTATTTAAGAGCCGGCAGTGTGTCTGACATTATTGGAGGGACAAATTAATGGAGCTCAGATCTGATGTGTTCTCGGCTGCTCGCCTGGCTGCTGTGAACTGTGTGTGTGTGTGTGTGTACGACTCTTTCTTCTCCCGAATGGATCAGTAAGGTTTACTTCATAATTCATATATATATATATATATATATATATATATATATATATATATATATATATATATATATATATATATATATATATATATATGTATATACATATACATATATATATAGCTTTGTGATGTGTTATCTGAAGGAAAAGGTTGTGAGTTAAAAGACTCAATAAATCTTCTCAAATCAAGCAAAGAAGTCATTTTCTCAGCACACACGTGCACACACACACACACACACACACACACAGGAACATCCAGTGTGTTGTCATCAGCTGATCTGTCTTTGTTAATGCCGCTGGTTCAGCTTGTTAGTCTGAGAGATGTCGCCCAGCAGGAAATGTCACGCTGTGTGTGTGTGTGTGTGTGTGTGTGTGTGTGTGTGTGTGTGTGTGTGTGTGTGTGTGTGTGTGCACATAAATAAAACATGTGTACAAGGTGAAACAGAGCAGGAGGCTGTACTGTGAGTGTCTGTGCTGATATCTGATGATTTATTTATATTTATATAAATATTAATAATAAGAACAGGAAACAGCTGACTCAGCTCACAACGTGTGTACGTGTGTGTGTGTGTGTGTGTGTGGGTCTGTGATGTTGTTCATGTTCATGAGTTTGCTCTCCACCAACTTCAAACATAACTTTATTCATCATTATAGTTGTTATTGGGTTGCAACATCGAGATGTTATGGCTTGGATTGTGTGACTTTTATTTTGTAGGAGACAGCTGAGGACATGAGGACTGATGTCGTTGAAGCGACTTCAGATTCTGAGTGTCTCTTCTTCTTCTACTACTACTATCAGAGACCACGCCCACCGGTGATGTCAGCGTGCACCTGAGTACTCTGTGATGTCATCAGAGTGCTTGTTTTGATTTGCCTTTGACAAATCAACGCTCCGCCCACTAAAGGGCCGCTTACTGGCTTTCCGGCTCTCAGTCGCATGGCAGGAGAGGAAGACTCTTCTCCATCGGCCGATGAAGACCATGCGATGCGATCGAAAGTCAGGAAAGCTCAATCAAGTCCAATGAAAGACTTCCTGTTTACTAAAAGACGTGATGATGACATGATGACATCACAGCCTGCCTGATGATGTCATCCTAGCTCCTCCTCCTTCTGGAGCCCGAGGCGGCAGACAGAGGATCAGCTCGGAGGCTTTAAGGGCTTTAAAACCGGCTGTCGCTCTGTTTTTGTTGTTGTTTACTCTCCGCCTCAAACCGCCTCGATAGTCAATAAACAGATGATCAATAAGTGGATCAGACGTCTCTGGAGGTCTCTGAGTGAAAAGCTTGACAAGCTAAATATTAAAAACTTTCAATTGTAGGATTTCAATTGTGTTTCATTATATTCTCATTTTTATTCTCATTATTATCTTTGTCCATTCTCAGGGTTTTAGTTTAATTCGTAAAAATAAATATGATGAAGTTATGAATGAAGTTATGATGACGTTTTGATGAAGTTATGAATGAAGATATGAGTTAAGTTTGATATTTATGTCTAAGAAGCTACGGAGGAACGTTATTAATTTATAATGATGGAAGAGGAGGAGCTTATTTAGACGAGTAAAGAGTTTATTAACGAGAAGAAGAAGACGCTCCTCCTCTTCCTCTTCATCGTGTGTTTCATCATAATAATCTGTCTGATTTCCGTCTTCTTCTGTGGTTCAGGACGTCTGAGGGGTCCCCCCCGCCTCCCGACTTCCTGTTTACTTCCTGGATCCCGGTGTCAGCTGACCGGCTGTCAGCTGTCCGTCACGGCTCCTTCACTGAGGGTGAGTGTCTCCTGAGTGCTCCGGAGGGAAGAAAGAAGAGAAGGAGGGAAGGATAGGAAAGAAGGAGGAAGGAAAGGAGGGAAGGAAGAAGAGAAGGAAAGGAGGAAAGGAAGAAGGAAAGGAAAGAAGGAAGAAGGAAAGGAGGGAAGGAAGAAGAGAAGGAAAGGAGGAAAGGAAGAAGGAAAGGAAAGAAGGAAGAAGGAAAGGAGGGAAGGAAGAAGAGAAGGAAAGGAGGGAAGGAAGAAGGAAAGGGAAGAAGGAACGGAGGGAAGGAAGAAGATAAGGAAAGGAGGGAAGGAAGAAGTAAAGGGAAGAAGGAAAGGAGGGAAGGAAAGGGAAGAAGGAAAGGAGGGAAGGAAGAAGGAAATGAGAGAAGGAAGAAGGAAAGGAGGGATGGAAGAAGAGAAGGAAAGGAGAGAAGTGAGAAGGAAAGGGAAGAAGGAAAGGAGGGAAGGAAGAAGGAAAGGGAAGAAGGAAAGGAGAGAAGGAAGAAGGAAGGAGGGAAGTAATAATGAAATTAGGGAAGGAAGAAGGAAAGGAGAGAAGGAAGAAGGAAAGTACATCATCAGTATCTTTCTCTCCTTTCTCTGTAATTAACCTCCATTCAGTCTTTTATTCATTAATATTCACATTCACTTAATTTACTCTCAGCTCACCCTCAGATTACACACACACACACACACACACACACACACACACACACACACACACACACACACACACACACACACACACACACACATGTTTTAATGTAAAAGACCAGTTCAGATCAACATGGACGATATTTAGATATTTATGTCATCCTGAATGAGACATAAGGAGACCCCCCTCCCCCCGGTGTGTGTGTGTGTGTGTGTGTGTGTGTGTGTGTGCTGTCAGCATCAACAAAAACATGCTAAGCTAATGCTAATCCATATAATTGATTGCAGGCTTTGCTCTGTGACCCGACAGGTTAATACATAGCTAACTAGGCTAAATGCTAATCCCCATAAGACACACACACACACACACGTTACTTTTTCTTTGTGTCTCTAACTTCTTTCCCTCTGTCTCCTCACAGCCGACGCCCACCATGAGCTGCTGACATCATAAAGCCCCGCCCCCTCCCCCTCCCCTCTTTTTATCCTCCAAAATGGCGCCGACCTATTGGCCGTCGTCATGGCGGACGCTCCCGTCGTTGGTGCTGCTCGCCCTCGTTTCCTGTTTCCTGTCCGAGTCGGCCACGCCCACTACTCCCTTCCCCAAAGACCTGGAGCCAATCAACGTGGTCGCCTCAGATCGTGAGCGGACGTTTAAACAAAATACAATAAATGTGTTTCAGTCTGTGACAAACAGGAAGCTGTGAAGTCTGAAGATGCAAATCCATCCTTTTCAACGTGCACCAGATGTTTATTATGAAGTTATTATGAAGTTATTATGACATTAATATGAAGTTATTATGACGTTATTATGAAGTTATTATGACATTAATATGAAGTTATTATGACGTTATTATGAAGTTATTATCACGTTATTATGAAGTTATTATCACGTTATTATGAAGTTATTATGAAGTTATTATGACGTTATTATGAAGTTATTATGAAGTTATTATGAAGTTATTATGACGTTATTATGAAGTTATTATGAAGTTATTATGAAGTTATTATGACGTTATTATGAAGTTATTATCACGTTATTATGACGTTATTATGAAGTTATTGTCACGTTATTATCACGTTATTATGACGTTATTATGAAGTTATTATGACATTAATATGAAGTTATTATGACGTTATTATGAAGTTATTATCACGTTATTATGAAGTTATTATCACGTTATTATGAAGTTATTATGAAGTTATTATGACGTTATTATGAAGTTATTGTCACGTTATTATCACGTTATTATGACGTTATTATGAAGTTATTATGACGTTATTATGAAGTTATTATGAAGTTATTATGAAGTTATTATGACGTTATTATGAAGTTATTATGAAGTTATGACGAAGTTATTATGAAGTTATTATGAAGTTATTATGACGTTATTATGACGTTATTATGAAGTTATTATGAAGTTATTATGACGTTATTATGAAGTTATTATGAAGTTATTATCACGTTATGACGAAGTTATTATGAAGTTATTATCACGTTATTATGAAGTTATTATGAAGTTATTATGAAGTTATTATCACGTTATGACGCTATTATGAAGTTATTATGAAGTTATTATCACGTTATTATGAAGTTATTATCACGTTATTATGAAGTTATTATGAAGTTATTATGAAGTTATTATGAAGTTATTATCACGTTATGACGCTATTATGAAGTTATTATGAAGTTATTATCACGTTATTATGAAGTTATTATGAAGTTATTATGAAGTTATTATGACGTTATTATGAAGTTATTATGGAGTTATTATGACGTTATTATGAAGTTATTATGAAGTTATTATGAAGTTATTATGAAGTTATTATCACGTTATGACGCTATTATGAAGTTATTATGAAGTTATTATCACGTTATTATGAAGTTATTATGAAGTTATTATCACGTTATTATGAAGTTATTATGAAGTTATTATGAAGTTATTATGACGTTATTATGAAGTTATTATGACGTTATTATGAAGTTATTATGAAGTTATTATCACGTTATTATGAAGTTATTATGAAGTTATTATGACGTTATTATGAAGTTATAATGAAGTTATTATGAAGTTATTATGAAGTTATTATGACGTTATTATGAAGTTATTATGAAGTTATTATCACGTTATTATGAAGTTATTATGAAGTTATTATGACGTTATTATGAAGTTATAATGAAGTTATAGCAGTTTAGTGATGCTTCCTGTTCATACGGCCATCTCTCGCTCCCCCTCTCCCCCCCCCTCAGAGTCCTACCAGTTTCCAGGTTTTCAGGGTTTGCTTCGGGACAACGACACACTGCGTCTGGGTCTTGACTTCCAGAGGTTGTTACGCATCAACCACATGTTGTACATCGCTGCCCGGTCAGTCAGCACACACACACACACACACACACACACACACACACACACACACACACCTATTATTAATCATGAACATTAAAGGAAACATTGACAAATATCCGCATTAATAAAAGCTAAATGACTTTGTGTCTTTCTTCCACAACCAGGCTTCATCATCGATGTAGTTTCATGTTTTCCACTTAGAACTTGTGTTTTCATGCTTTGTGGGATTATTGATTTGTTTTACGTTCATAAGATGAATCACTTCACCGCGCTCTGCCTCCTCAGGGATCACGTGTTCGCAGTGAACCTGACGACGGCTTCAGAGGAGTTCGTCCCTCGGCTGGTGAGTCTAATCATACATATATATATATATATATATATATATATATATATATATATATATATAAATACATATATTATATATATATATATATATAAATAATATATATAAATAAATATACAAGTTATCCAATCAGATCACATCTCAATACCAAATATGGAGAAAATAAACATTCCTTGAAGAAGGAAAATGTGAATTACATGTTTTTGCCGTGATCTTTATTTGTCATGTCGGGCCCCAAAGAGAACAATGAGTTGTTGTTGTTGTTGTAAACGTGAGTCATTGCCTCTCTTCCTGCTTCAGAAGCTGACGTGGCGATCCAAAGACGTCAGCAAGTGTACGGTCCGAGGGAAGAACAGCGTGAGTTTCCTGTTCCCCGTTTATGAATCAATATTTAGATGAAATCAGACGTTTCATCGCCGGTGTTTTAACGGTCAGCGACCGTAAAACAACCCGTTGAGGACGAGCTGTCTCGTTTCAGGACGAGTGCTACAACTACGTGAAGGTTCTGGTGCCGCGCAACGACGAGACGCTGTTCGCCTGCGGGACCAACGCCTTCAACCCCACCTGCCGGAACTACAAGGTACGGGTCTGCTGCCTTCACAATAAAAGCACTGCGCGTGTCCAGTGATTTGTGGTGTTCTCCCACTGGAGTTGCTCGGAGGGGATTGCCTCCACACGGCTCTCAACATGGCGGTGGCTAGTTAGCAGCTAGCGGTGCAAACAACAGCAACAGTGATAACAGAGCTAACCGTTAGCTAAGTAGTGTGTTGTGCTAACACAACGTGTCCTCAATGTTACACGATCACAGTCCTTTCAAAATAAAGTTCACTGTTCACAGAAAACGACAACAAAACTACTTGGTTTGTTTTTTAGAAGTACAGAAGTCACGGAGAACAAACTGATTATTGTTCCTTGTGCGTGTAATTCATATTAATTGATTTTGTAGGATATATAAACATAGTGTATTATTTTCCGCACAGAGAGACTTTACTAATCTTTACATCGATCATGTAGTTTATTATGATATTAATGCTCTTTACTAACTTACGTACTTTATCATTCTTAAAACTAACAAAGAGTGTGTGTACTTTGACCGTCTCGCTCTCTGCTGTTGGCTTTTCAAACCGGGTCAATGAGCTGAGAGACGGGGTGGCGGCGACGAGGTGACTTTTATTTTGGCGGGCTCCTCCAGCTCCTAATTGAAAGTGTCAGGCAGCTCGAGACGCGTCGTCGCCACAAAGAGACACAATCTCAGCTGTCACTCCAGAGCCGTGCTCTCTGTCTCGTTGAGTTTGATTGACAGCCGCTGACCCGGTTCAGCAGCAGCTTCCTGCGCTTTGAAACCCGGCGGCGGGAAAAACAACTCGTTTACCTGCAGACGAGGATCCCTGCTTCCTGTTTTCAATGTTTTTAGGAAGAGAACTGCTCTCGTCTCTTCGATTAATGGCAGAAGATAAAACCAGCTGGTGCAGAACAGGAAGCAGTTTCACAGTCAGGATGAAGCTCCGATGATTGAAAGTGGTTCATATTCATAATGTGGGATTTATTAGTGAGGAAGAGGAGGGTGAAGGAGGATCAATGTTGAACAGCAGTCTTCTTCAATACAGCATGATGTTCATTTAGTAAATTATGGTAATTTACAGTCAAACAGACCATAAAGCAGGAGATGATTTAGGGCGGGGCTACAAGGTGATTGACAGGTCGACACCAGAGACGTGTACAGTGTCTCTACTCACTCCTTCTCCTCCCATATATGGTCACTTCCTGTTCGTTGCTGACAGATAAACAAGCAGGAAGAGAAGGAGAAAAAAAACTTAATTATATATTGTGGGGCAGGGGCGTGGTTAAGTGCGGCTGCAGAGGGGGAGAGCGAAGGGCGGCTCAGGGATCAGGTGCGGGCAATCGGGGAGATTGAGCCACACCTGGGACTGATGGGGTGCAGGTTTGTGTGGGGGGTGTGTGCGTGTATGAGAGAGTTATTTAAACCTCTCAGAATGGCCTGACAGGGTGTCTCTGTGTGTGTGTGTGTGTGTGACGAGAGTCAGAGTGGCCTGCAGAGAGGGTGACAACGCTAATAATAAAATACTGAAACTGATCCCTGCGACGTGTGGTCTGTGGCTTCTGTGTCTGGTGAACCCCGGGACAAGAACCTTTGCTACATATATATATATATATATATATATATATATATATACACACACATACATGTATATATTTATATATGTATTTATATGTGTGTGTTTATAAATAAAACACTCACCGGCTGCATCAGAAAGTGATAGACAGATTGATTAAGGCAGCTCGTGTAGATAAGTAAGTAAACAACGTTTTGGTGGAGCTGTCCATGGTGCTGAAAGCTGCACCGTGTGTGTAGTGCTCTGATGTGTCTCACTCCTCTCAGGTGTGTGTGTGTAGTGCTCTGATGTGTCTCACTCCTCTCAGGTGTGTGTGTGTAGTGCTCTGATGTGTCTCACTCCTCTCAGGTGTGTGTGTAGTGCTCTGATGTGTGTCACTCTTCTCAGGTGTGTGTGTAGTGCTCTGAAGTGTGTCACTCTTCTCAGGTGTGTGTGTGTGTAGTGCTCTGATGTGTATCTCACTCCTCAGATGACGTCTCTGCAGCAGGTCGGTGACGAGGTGGTCGGTCAGGCTCGCTGCCCCTTCGAGTCGGGTCAGTCCAACGTGGGCCTGTTCGCTGGTGAGTCGTCTTTATATATATACTACACTACTACCACTACTATAGAATATCAACACATCTGGAGATACAAGGTGGAGAACAAAAAGTACTATATGTACCTCTGAGGTATAGTGGAGAAGAAGTAGAAGTACTTTGAATGTGTACTTATGTACTTGAGTAAATGTACTTGTACTTTCCACCACTGTGCCCAGTTCATGTATAATAAGAGGATACACATAGTACCAGATTACTGAAGTACAAATACTCTCGTGTTTCAGGAGGAGACTTCTACTCGGCCACCATGACGGACTTCCTGGCCAGCGACGCCGTCCTCTACAGGAGCCTGGGGGACGGCCGGCCCGTCCTCAGGACCGTCAAGTACGACTCCAAGTGGCTCAGAGGTCGGTACCAGAGGTCGTTTGTCCCGGCAGAGTTCGCAGAACTCAGTGTTCAAAGTGTCAATCATTTCAAATCACAAACATCCAGAATCCATCAATAGATTTATCGATTGATATTTTTAGATTTGTCTTAAAGGGAGGCCTTCAGGGCCGTCAGGTGGCTGTGTGATGTTCTTCTAATGTTCCCGTTAGCATGCAGCCGTTAGCATGCAGCCGTTAGCATGCAGCCGTTAGCATGCAGCCGTTAGCATGCAGCCGTTAGCATGCAGCCGTTAGCATGCAGCCGTTAGCATGCAGCCGTTAGCATGCAGCCGTTAGCATGCAGCCGTTAGCATGCAGCCGTTAGCATGCAGCCGTTAGCATGCAGCCGTTAGCACGCAGCCGTTAACACGCAGCCGTTAGCACGCAGCCGTTAGCACGCAGCCGTTACCACGCAGCCGTTAGCACGCAGCTGTTAGCATGCAGCCAGCCTTTAGCATGCAACCGTTAACACGCAGCCGGTTACACACGGCCGTTAACATGTGGCCGTTAGCATGCAGCCGTTAGCATGCACCTGTTAGCATGCACCCGTTAGCGATAAAGATGCGATGAAGATGATTTTAGACGGGCGGGATGTGTTAAACCTTTTCTTCTTCTCCTCCTCTTCATCTTCCTCTCTGCAGAGCCTCACTTCCTGCACGCCATCGACTACGGAAACTACGTTTACTTCTTCCTCAGTGAGATCGCAGTGGAGTACACGGCCCTGGGCAAGGTGTGTGTGTGTGTGTGTGTGTGTGTGTGTGTGTGTGTGTGTGTGTGTGTGTGTGGGTGTGTGGTGTGTGGTGTGTGGTGTGTGGTGTGTGGGTGTGTGGTGTGTGGTGTGTGGTGTGTGGTGTGTGGTGTGTGGTGTGTGGTGTGTGTGTGTGTGTGTGTGTGTGAGATCCATCTGATTTATCCTCAGTTAAAACCTGTATGACGTCTCTGAACCGGACTCAAAAAGTCCACATAGTGGTCTTGAGTAAACCCGTCTGTCTCTCTCTAGGTGGTCTTCTCTCGAGTCGCCCGAGTCTGTAAGAACGATAACGGAGGTTCACCCCGAGTTCTGGAGCGATACTGGACATCCTTCCTCAAGGTGACTTCACACTGACCGAGAAGACCAGGACCAGGACCGTCCTCTGGTTCATAACTGTGTGTCTGTGTGTGTGTGTTCAGGCCCGTCTCAACTGCTCCGTCTCTGGAGACTCCTTCTTCTACTTCGACGTCCTCCAGTCTCTCACCAACGTGCTGCAGATCAACCAGAGACCGGCTGTGGTCGGCGTCTTCACCACTCAGGCCAACAGGTACTGTCCTCATGTCCTCTGTCCTAAGTTATTGGTAGAAATAAGAAAGTGTTTCCTGTCCGCAGCATTCCCGGCTCGGCCGTGTGTGCGTTCTACATGGACGACATCGAGAAGGTCTTCAACGGGAAGTTCAAAGAGCAGCGGACCGGCGACTCATCCTGGACCCCAGTTCCTGACGAGCAGGTCCCCAGACCCAGGTGAGACCCCCCCACACCAGGGTCCTCTGATTCCAGGACCACTTTAATCCAGAGTTTACAGCAGCGTGCTGGTTTCTCCCTCCAGACCCGGTTCGTGTGCGGGCGACGGTCCGGCTGCAGACTTCACGTCGTCGGTTCACTTCCCCGACGAGACGCTGACGTTCATCAAGTCGTACCCTCTGATGGACGAAGCGGTTCCCTCCGTCAACGACCGGCCCTGCTTCACCAGGACCTCCAGCAGGTAAGGGAGCTGGAGGACTGGGATTACTGGGATAACTGGGGTTTGGGTTCGGTGGGTCAGATCTCAGGATCAACCCAAAATACGCACCGGGTTTACGACGGCTCTCCGTGGTCAAAGTTATAGCCAAAGGAGGAAGTGGGTTCACGCACAGCAGCATAAAGAGCGACTTTCACCCAGGAGGCCGCTGTCCACATCCCGTAATTATTATGCTGCCCCGCCCATTTCCTTCACTTCCGGTTTGAACGCAACTGGTTTTCTTTGATGAGAAATCACAAAGGTTCCGGTCGGACTATTAATCTTACGGTCAGATTGCAAGACAAATCAAAATAATAATTATATTCAAACTTTTATGAGCGCCTAAAAAACACGCAAGAGAAACGAAAAAGAGCAGTTCTGCAGGTGGGATCGTGTGATCGCGTGATCATTTGATCATCTGATCGGGGGATTGTGTGATCGGGGCCCTGAAGTGATCAATATCCTCCTCAGGTTTGGTTCCCTGCTGTGATTTAATCATGGGAGTAGTTTCTGGAGCTTTGACAGCCGCGTGGTGTCTCTCTGTCACCATGACGACGGAGCGGGGTCACTGTGGAGGTCAACGAGCTGGAGGGTTTACTCTCATTGCGCTTTCCGCCAAAACCCTCCGGGCAGATCCACAGATCGTCTCTCACCGAGCGGTTCTTGCAGGTCCAAGCTGACCCAGATCGTGGTGGACGTGTCGGCCGGCCCCTTCAAGGACCGGACGGTGATGTTCCTGGGCTCCGACGACGGCCGAGTCCTGAAGGTCTTGGCCAGCACGCATCCCAACGACAGCTTCGGGTCCCAGCTGCTGGAGGACATCGACGTCTACAACCCGTCCAGGTAAGACCCGAGGGGGTGGGGGGGCGCTGTAGTCCTGGTCCTAAACCGCCTCACGTCTGTGTCCAGGTGCAACGTTCATGGCCAGGAGGACCGGAGGGTTCTGGGGCTGGAGCTGGATAAGGACCACCACGCCTTGTTCGTGGCCTTCAGCAGCTGCGTGATCCGGGTGCCGCTCGGCCGCTGCAGCCGACACGGAGCCTGCAGGAAGTAAGAGATCAAACCTTCGTCCTCCTGGCGCTCCTCTTCTTCACTCAGAGGAGCTTCGTTAGCCGTTAGTCAGCAGAAAGACTTCATTCCTGAAAATCAGAAGTGTGTGTGTGTGTGTGTGTGTGTGTGTGTGTGTGTGTGTGTGTGTGTGTGTGTGTGTGTGTGTGTGTGTGTGTGTGTGTGTGTGTGTGTGTGTGTGTGTGTGTGTGTGTGATCAGACTCATTTTAATTACTGAGGATGGTGAATGAACACCAGCTGCTGAGAGAGAAAATGTCTCAGTAGAGCTGCTGAAGAGACGGGCTCAAGGTGGACTTGGTCTTGGACTAGAACTGTGACTAAGACTTGGACTAGAACTGTGACTAAGACTTGGACTAGAACTGTGACTAAGACTTGGACTTGGCGGCTGTGAGACTTGACTGACATGAGGACTCCATCAGGTCTCAGTTTATCATCTAAACATTTTACAATCTTACCTCATAAATCATGACGCTGCTTTATATGTGATCTCTCTCTCTCTCTCTCTCTCTCTCTCTCTCTCTCTCTCTCTCTCTCTCTCTCTCTCTCTCTCTCTCTCTCTCTCTCTCTCTTCCTTTACCCCCCCCACACACACAGAGCCTGCCTGGCCTCTCGTGACCCATACTGCATCTGGCTGCGGACCGGGAGTTGTGCCAACATGGTGCCGGGTTTCAAGTACGTGTCACTTCCTCTCTCTCACTTTCTCTCTCTCTCTTCCTCTCTCTCTCTCTCCCTCTTCCTCTCGCTCTCTCTCCCTCTCTCTCTCTTCCTCTCTCTCTCTCTCTTCCTCTCTCTCTCTCCCTCTTCCTCTCGCTCTCTCCCTCTTCCTCTCGCTCTCTCTCCCTCTCTCTCTCTTCCTCTCTCTCTCTCTCTTCCTCTCTCTCTCTCCCTCTTCCTCTCGCTCTCTCTCTCTCTCTCTCTCTCTCTTCCTCTCGCTCTCTCTCTCTTCCTCCTCTCTCTCTCTCTCCCTCTTCCTCTCGCTCTCTCTCCCTCTCTCTCTCTTCCTCTCTCTCTCTTCCTCTCTCTCTCTCTCTTCCTCTCTCTCTCCCTCTTCCTCTCGCTCTCTCTCCCTCTCTCTCTCTTCCTCTCTCTTCCTCTCTCTCTCTCCCTCTTCCTCTCGCTCTCTCTCTCTCTCTCTCTCTCTTCCTCTCGCTCTCTCTCTCTTCCTCCTCTCTCTCTATCTTCCTCTTCCTCCTCTCTCTCTCTCTCTCTCTCTCTCTCTCTTTCTTCCTCTCTCTCTCTGGCGGCTCGTACATCTCAGAGACGTAAATCCAGCTCGCTGCCAAAGTAAAAGCACGGAGGAGAATGTGAGGCTGTTGAGACTCAATCTGCTCGCTGTCGTTATATTTTATGATGTCATCAAGAGAAGAGTCTTCATTTAATTTATTAAATCAACTTTGAACGCTTTAAACTGGCGATGACCTGCAGATCATGTGATCGCTTTCTTCTTCATGGTTCTGTTAGATCGCTGTTTCGCGTTAATGGGGTGTGGCTTCACATTAACAGGGTGTGGCTTCATATAATGGGGTGTGGTCTGGAAAAGCAGCCAAGAAAAGGTTATTTTGAAAAGCTAAACGGCAACAAATGTAAATACAATATAAAATATGTTTTTATAATATAGATAAAGAAACACTATACACTCTAGTATGAACGGCGGATCTTCATCTGACTCTGAAAACAACAGAATCGACCGGCTTCACTCTGCAGCGACCACCAGACTGCTGAGTCACACCGCTCACAAAGCAGTGAGTCACGGTGCCGCTCGCTGCTCTAAATATATAGATATAGATATATATATATATATAGATATATATGTGTGCAGTTTATAACTGGTGATATTTACCGATGAGGTTTAAAACGAGAGACAAATATGAAAATAATATTGCTTCAATTTGTGTGTGTGGGGGGGGGAGGGGGGTAATAACTGGCGGTTTGGCCGCAGATCGATGGTCATGAAGTGCTGTGGAGTGGGCGCCACCCGACACTTTGGAGTTATTGATTGGAGGCTGGAGAGAGAAACACATTTGATTTCACAAGCTACTTGCTGTGTGTGTGTGTCGAGCACACACACACACACACACACACGCAGGATTTCATCTTCTCGTGTTTTGCATTCGAGTCGAGCTGAACGCGTTCGGGGGTTTAAAGAAGCGTCTCTGCAGGTTTTCAGCTCGTTAACAACAGACTCAACTTTAAATTAGCAAAGCCCTCCCCTCCTCCTCCCCCCTCCTCCCCTCCCCACTCCTCCCCTCCTCCTCCCCTCCCCTCCTCTCCCTCCCCTCCTCCAAAAAACACATGCATTGTAAATAACCCATATTTCATATTCCTCCGTGAGGATCTCTTCTTAACTACTTGATCCTTGTTCTCCAGCAACACTGACCTCGTTATTGTTGTTTATTTAATATTCATAATTCATAATCTCCAGTGTGAGATCTGGTACTTCCTCCTCAGTTTATGAATAACTGGAGCTGTGCTCGATGACTTTAATATTAATGCCAATTCAATATTTGGAGTTGGAGTCTGTGACTGTGTCGCCGGGCGGATTAGGAGGCCGACTTTCTGAAGTCGATACTTTCTGAACGATATCTTTAAAATAAACTTCCATCTTCACAGGAAACAACTTAGTTATGTTCAATAAACGATGAAATACTTTATTTTTAGTTTAGTTTAGACATAGACTTCTATACAACCAGAGGAGTCGTCCCCTGGTGGTCAGGAGAGAGAATGCAGCTTTTACACATGAAGCATAGACTTCTATACAACCAGATGAGTCGCCCCCTGGTGGTCAGGAGAGAGAATGCAGCTTTAACACATGAAGCATAGACTTCTATACAACCAGAGGAGTCGCCCCCTGGTGGTCAGGAGAGAGAATGCAGCTTTAACACATGAAGCATAGACTTCTATACAACCAGAGGAGTCGAACTTTAAAACTTAAGTGGAGTCCTTCTAGATGTTTCCTCTGAGCGCTCACAGGAAACACTGATCTCAGTATTTCTAACAACCCCGTCGTCCTCTTGAGGGTTTGAGTGAGTTGATGGAGGAACGTTGTGTTCTGGTCCACTTCACTGACTTATGAACCCAGGAGTCTCGGATCAGCTGTTAAAACTGGAAGTCGAGAGTCTGATTATTCTCGACTTCAGAAACAATGAACAGGAAACAATCGTTTCCGCAGCGACCGTAACGCTAAAAGAAAAACACAGAAGCCGACGTTGACGAGCAGAGAGGAGATTGAAATGGACGGAGAAGGAAAAGAGACGGAGAGAAGGAAGACGTGATGCAAGAGCTGGAAAGAAGAGACGGAGAATTACAAGAACAAGAAAACTCCCATTGAGATATCTGTGTCACAAACAGCAGATTTATTCTTTCATTTATTCTCCGTCACTTCTGCTCTGACTTCAAGCTTCAGTGGATTCAGACAAACAGCTGATTTATGGCTCCGTTGTCTCTTTATTTACCGGTGATCTGCCTCCTGCAGTCAGCTGGGGAGGGAAGACGTTGAAGGTTCACGTCCCGCGAGGAGAGACAGAGCAGGCCGCTGGTTCAATCCCCGTATGACTCAGTAACGCCTAAACCTAACTAGTAGTTTAGTTTAAACCTAACTAGTAGTTTAGTTTAAACCTGACTAGAAGTTTAGTTGTTTGCTGGTTTGTTTTGAACAGTTTGAGTCTCCATCTTGTTAAAGCGAGAAACAAGACATGAATCACATCAAAACACGTTCAGCTGAATAAATACAATGATGAGGAGGAGGAGGAGGAGGAGGAGATCGTGTGAGGAAGAGAAGGGAACAGGAAGAAAGCTCTGGGTGAAGAGGTGGAATGTGGGACGGAGAGTATTTATGTTTAATATATTTCTCCATATCTGAGCCGCGTGAGGCGTATGAAGAAGACTCTGGATCGTTATTCTTCGTCCTCGTTGCCTCTAATAAGCGTCACGATGATGCTTCTAGTCTCTCGCTCCGCCGGGAAGTGGAGGAAAGTTTGACCCAAAGTCTGGTGATTACGCTCCATTAGCGTCAGAGGAGATCCGGCACTGTACTAGTCTGAGCCCTGGCCCTGGTCCTGGTCCTGGCCCTGGTCCTGACCCTGGTCCTGGTCCTGGCCCTGGTCCTGGTCCTGGTCCATCAAGGGATGGAGAGAAGGAGGGAACTCCCTCCCCCCACACATAAGACAGTCAGACTCCATCACATCATTCAAGTCTCAACTCAAAACTCACCTGTTCAAACTGGCATACTCTTTGTAACTGGATCCTGTGCACTTCACCTGTTTTTATGTTGATGTTCTGTTTTAATGTTGTTTCTATCTTTCATGCTTTTATCTTTTATCCTGTATTTTTATTGTAAGGTGACCTTGGGTGACTTGAAAGGCGCCTCCAAATAAAATGTATTATTATTATTATTATTATTAAGAAATAAAGAAGACAAACAGACAGGTTCCAGAGGAGGAGAACACCAGATGGACTTGGTTGTCGTGACAGTCGTTTCCCCTGGAGACGGTGTGCATGTGTGCGTGCACGTGAGTGTGTGTGTGTGTGTGTGTGTGTGTTTGATGTTTAGGTTGATTCAGAGAAAGAGCATCTGTTTCTCACTGAAGAATTTTGAATGAAGAAGTGATGAAGACTTAGTGATGAAGACTTGTTGCATGCTACATGCTACGTTAGCCACTACTAGCATAGCACACCAGAATCCCAGAGGAAGAGTTGCACTCTGGGTAATGTCACTGGTTCTGCTTTCTTGAGTTTCTTTTAACTCAGACGTGAGGTCATAATTAATTATAATTCTCACAAACAAAAGACTTCCTCGCTTTAATAATCTCACCTGTGGGGTGTTTAGCACCTGCCGCCATCTCATTGGCCCCTGGGGGGGTTGAGCTTATGAGTTTACCCTTCTGGTTGTATAGAAGTGTTAAAGCTGCATTCTCTCTCCTGACCACCAGGGGGCGACTCCTCTGGTTGTATAGAAGTCTATGCTTCATGTGTTAAAGCTGCATTCTCTCTCCTGACCACCAGGGGGTGACTCCTCTGGTTGTATAGAAGGGCTGGTGTCCAGTCTTAATTCAAGTCTACATTGATAGTCAAGTCTTTTAGGGGTCAAGTTAAAGTCTGAAGTTTAAAGTAATTTAAGTCTTGAGGTCTTTCAAAGGAAAGTCCAAATAAGGTCTGAAGATTTTAGACCTAATTACCGACGGGGTCCAAGACCCCATCAATTGACATTTCGTAGCCCCTGAAAGCCTCAAAAGACAGATGTTGGGTGTCTCTAAAGTTACAAAGCGAGTCCGTCTTCATGTTTGTGGACTTAAAAGGACCTTCTTTGATCTCCTTAAGTGAGGACCTGGATTATAGCAGGAAGTCCCCTCTTCCTGGATCCAGGAAGTCCCCTCTTCCTGGATCCAGGACTGAGTTGGAACCAAATGTTTCGTCCAAACTGAGTCAAGTCTCAAGTCTTTGGAGACGAATCCAAATACAGTTTCAGGTCGAAATTCAACTTTTAGAAACTTTTCAGGGCGATTAAAAACAAAAGTCTCAAGGTTTTCAAAAGGAAGTTTCCAGGACTGTCCATGGTCTGCATTAGAGAGCTGAGATCACACCCAAAGAAGTGTTGCATCATGGGAGCGCGCAGAACCTGTAAATGTTCTCTCCTCTGACTGAAGGTTTCTGCGGCCATTTATACGCCGTGATTACATTTCACAGCCCCTGAAAGCGGCTCACACCTCTCTCACCGCGGAGAACATGGAAATACGATCCAGCAGCGCGGCGCCCGATACCTCGGCTGCATTTCATAACCGGAGGAGTCTATTTCCATCCCCTCCTCTGATTGGCTCCCCGCTAGAGGAACGAGGCGTTTAGGTGCCCGAGAGGCTTTCAGGGATTTATGGCGGCTCGCCGGTCGCAGCGACCTCCTCCCGTTCTCCTCCTCGCTTGCGGCTCGGCCCACGCTGCTGGAGATGTGATGGAGAGACGTGATGGAGGAGAGGAAGAGTGAGACGGGAGATAAATATTGAGCGAGGGGGCGGAGGAGTTAGCAAATAAGTGAAGTGGAGAGGAGTAAATATAGAGCGGGAGGAGAGGAACGCATAATGGTCTCATTTCAAATCAAGATGTGTGGCGTTCATTAGTTCTCCTGCTCCTCCTTGGGGATGTGATCCACATCCATGTGGCTCAAGAGGAGAGAGAGGTGAGCGTGTGATGATGAACGTGTGAATGTAGAGTCAGTGAATGTAGAGTCAGGCGTATGTGATGATGAACGTGTGATGGATGAATGTGTGATAGTAGTACTTAGTAGAACATAATATTTGGTTATGGGGTCAGGGGTTAGCATGTTTCTTTCTGAGGAGTCAGAGTTGGAGGAACAGAATTAGTCTCTGGGGTGATTTGGGGGTCGTGACCCCATAAGGACATGGGGTCACGACATGTTTCCCTCCACAATCGGCACAAAACTAAAAGCAGAATAAAACATGGAGTCTTCTGAGCGCCTCAAACCGCACGAGTCGGTACCATCAGAGTTTATCTGTTGAGTTCAATCAGCGCTGAAGGCCGAGCTGCTTCATTAGAGACATTCCTCCCTCCATGTGTGAAGGGAGTCCTCCGGGTCGGAGCTCCGTGGGCGAATGCTCCCAGAATGCAACTTTCAGGGGAACTAATTGGGCGCCGTCTTAGAACCTGGTCCAGTTCTGTTCAAACCTAATCTGACCCGGAAATCAGCCGAGTTCTTTTTTAGGAAGTTACGTCACACTGCATCTGTTCATGTGAGAGAAGAAGAATGTAAAAGACGGCCATGTAACGGAGATGAAGACGGACAACAAAGAGCTCGTCGTCATCTGGTTCCAGTAAACCTGTAAACCAGACGAGCAGAAAACAGGAACACGTGAAGAAAGAAGAAAGAAGAAACACAGATTTTATTGATGCATGAAAACTACTCGTTCACTATTGTTTGTCACTGGTTATATTGATCTGGAAATGGTTCCAAACTCAGACACCAGTTGGCCGGCCCTGTGCTCGAGGGATTATTAATTTATTCAGTGTTGGGGTAAAGTCAATGATTAGCTGAAGTGTGACACCTGTCACTGTGCGTCATGTGGTGCTCGGTGGCAGTAAAACCTGATTAGTTTGAAGGTCAGGTGCAGACGTCGCTGGTGACGGAGGCGGGACACAAACCCAGAGTCCACGAGGAAAGTAAATGTCTTCATTTACTCAGCGCTTCACTCTCCTGCTGATCCGACTCACTGAGGCTGTCTTTGTCGCCGGCTGTCCTCTGATTGGACGAGGCTCGCCTTCCTTTGTCCCTAATTGGACGATAAAGTAAAAAAAGGCGCATTTGTCGTCTTTCTCTCCTCGGTCGACCTCTGGAAGTCTCTGGCCTTCGAAGTGAAGGATGAACTGTGTGACATAATCTAATTAACGTCCTCTCGCCTCCTTATCTGGATGCATATTGTCGATTAATTGCCTGGGCAACGGTATCCCACGGCAACCGGCGTGCGACCAGGCAATGCTTCTGGTGCTGTTCTCAGATCGACTGTTTTATTCTCTCTTTGTGTCTCTGCAGGGCCGGGTTTGAACAGGACATCGAGGGCGACCACTCGTTTCCCCCAGACAGCTGCCACGGTGAGATAAACGGCCCGACGTCGGTGCAGAGGAGGAGGAGGAGTTTAAGGAGATGAATGTGACGCGTTGTGTTTGTGTTTGTGTTTGCAGCTGACGTGTTGGCGACGACACGGAACCAGGAGTCTGCAGCCGACTCCGCCTACGGTAGGAAATTATTACTGATTTTATTCAGGCGGTAACCTGAAAAGTGAAGCTTCATTTGTTAAAGCTGCATTCTCTCTCCTGACCACCAGGGGGCGACTCCTCTGGTTGTATAGAAGTCTATGCTTCATGTGTTAAAGCTACATTCTCTCTCCTGACCACCAGGGGGCGACTCCTCTGGTTGTATAGAAGTCTATGCTTCATGTGTTAAAGCTGCATTCTCTCTCCTGACCACCAGGGGGCGACTCCTCTGGTTGTATAGAAGTCTATGCTTCATGTGTTAAAGCTGCATTCTCTCTCCTGACCACCAGGGGGTGACTCCTCTGGTTGTATAGAAGTCTATGCTTCATGTGTTAAAGCTGCATTCTCTCTCCTGACCACCAGGGGGCAACTCCTCTGGTTGTATAGAAGTCTATGCTTCATGTGTTAAAGCTGCATTCTCTCTACTGACCACCAGGGGGCGACTCCTCTGGTTGTATAGAAGTCTATGCTTCATGTGTTAAAGCTGCATTCTCTCTCCTGACCACCAGGGGCGACTCCTCTGGTTGTATAGAAGTCTATGCTTCATGTGTTAAAGCTGCATTCTCTCTACTGACCACCAGGGGGCGACTCCTCTGGTTGTATAGAAGTCTATGCTTCATGTGTTAAAGCTGCATTCTCTCTCCTGACCACCAGGGGGCGACTCCTCTGGTTGTATAGAAGTCTATGCTTCATGTGTTAAAGCTGCATTCTCTCTCCTGACCACCAGGGGGCGACTCCTCTGGTTGTATAGAAGTCTATGCTTCATGTGTTAAAGCTGCATTCTCTCTCCTGACCACCAGGGGGCGACTCCTCTGGTTGTATAGAAGTCTATGCTTCATGTGTTAAAGCTGCATTCTCTCTCCTGACCACCAGGGGGCGACTCCTCTGGTTGTATAGAAGTCTATGCTTCATGTGTTAAAGCTGCATTCTCTCTCCTGACCACCAGGGGCCTGAGGGTTTTAGGAGAGACCAATTCGCTAGTTGTGTTGACGTACAGTAGTAACTAGTCGGTCTAACATTATGAGCGTCCAGCAGATCTCAATCCTTCAGGTCTCAATCCACCAGATCTCCACCGGGCCGATCTCTCTGTATTCATGGCTGCTTCCTCTCGTCTGTCCGGAGCCATGCTTGTAAACCGTCCGAGGGATTGCCATGCGGTGAATCTCATTACGGCTCTTTAAGCTGCATTACTGCGATTAAAGCTGGGGGGTTAGGGCTGGGGGGGGTCTACTTGAAGTGAACTTGAGTGGTGATGAAGAGGAGGAGTGTGCAGCGAGCAGGTCAGCGCGCTCGGAGAGGAACATAAGAGGATTAAAAAAGTGACAGAATGAGATAAATTAGTTCTTCTTCCCCACAAACACTAATCCGGCTGCGACTCTGAGCCTCTTCAGACTCATCAGACCCCGTCCTCAGACCCCCTATTCAGACCCCCTCTTCAGAGCCCCTCTTCAGAGCCCCTCTTCAGACCCCGTCTTCAGACCCGTCTTCAGAACCCCTCTTCAGACCCCTCTTCAGACCCGTCTTCAGAACCCGTCTTCAGACCCCCTCTTCAGACCCCCTCTTCAGACCCCGTCTTCAGACCCCGTCTTCAGAACCCCTCTTCAGACCCCCTCTTCAGAGCCGTCTTCAGACCCCCTCTTCAGAGCCCCTCTTTAGACTGTTTGGTTTGTTTCTAGTCTTTCCTTCTGGCGACGTGTTGCAGGTTTTTTCTTCTTTTTGATCCTATCAGAGAGACGCAGCTTCTCAACTAAATACCACGGGGGATTTTCTTTGTAAAGAGCAGCTGAGCGCTCGGCTCGCTTTGTATTCTGCCACCTCAGTTAATTGCATTCACCTGGCATCTAAATGAGGTCCTGCTAGACGAGGGGAATGAAAAGTGCCCGTTCAGAAAGACCGGAGCGGAGCAGCAGTCTGATTTACTATCTGCCTCATTCCGCCACTCACAAGTACAAATATAACTCTTTCAGGAAGAAGAGGCACATGTTTTACATTCACTGTCATTCGTTCAACTTTTAGTATTCAAGATGGCGACTTGTTAATGGTGCCCCCGTGGACTAAAGTGGTAGTGTTGGTTCTGGTGCCCCCGTGGACTAAAGTGGTAGTGTTGGTTCTGGTGCCCCCTGTGGGCTAAAGTGGTAGTGTTGGTTCTGGTGCCCCCTGTGGACTAAAGTGGTAGTGTTGGTTCTGGTGCCCCCTGTGGACTACAGTGGTAGTGTTGGTTCTGGTGGCCCCTGTGGACTAAAGTGGTAGTGTTGGTTCTGGTGCCCCCTGTGGACTAAAGTGGTAGTGTTGGTTCTGGTGCCCCCTGTAGACTAAAGTGGTAGTGTTGGTTCTGGTCCCCCCTGTGGACTAAAGTCATAGTGTTGGTTCTGGTGCCCCCTGTGGACTTAAGTGGTAGTGTTGGTTCTGGTGCCCCCTGTGGACTAAAGTGGTAGTGTTGGTTCTGGTGCCCCCTGTGGACTAAAGTGGTAGTGTTGGTTCTGGTGCCCCCTGTGGACTAAAGTGGTAGTGTTGGTTCTGGTGCCCCCTGTGGACTAAAGTGGCAGTGTTGGTTCTGGTGGCCCCTGTGGACTAAAGTGGTAGTGTTGGTTCTGGTGCCCCCTGTGGACTAAAGTGGTAGTGTTGGTTCTGGTGCCCCCTGTGGACTAAAGTGGTAGTGTTGGTTCTGGTGCCCCCTGTGGACTAAAGTGGTAGTGTTGGTTCTGGTGGCCCCTGTGGACTAAAGTGGTAGTGTTGGTTCTGGTGCCCCCTGTGGACTAAAGTCATAGTGTTGGTTCTGGTGCCCCCTGTGGACTAAAGTGGTAGTGTTGGTTCTGGTGCCCCCTGTGGACTAAAGTGGTAGTGTTGGTTCTGGTGCCCCCTGTGGACTAAAGTGGTAGTGTTGGTTCTGGTGCCCCCTGTGGACTAAAGTGGTAGTGTTGGTTCTGGTGTCCCCTGTGGACTAAAGTGGTAGTGTTGGTTCTGGTGCCCCCTGTGGACTAAAGTGGTAGTGTTGGTTCTGGTGCCCCCTGTGGACTAAAGTGGTAGTGTTGGTTCTGGTGCCCCCTGTGGACTAAAGTGGTAGTGTTGGTTCTGGTGCCCCCTGTGGACTAAAGTGGTAGTGTTGGTTCTGGTGCCCCCTGTGGACTAAAGTGGTAGTGTTGGTTCTGGTGCCCCCTGTGGACTAAAGTCATAGTGTTGGTTCTGGTGCCCCCTGTGGACTAAAGTGGTAGTGTTGGTTCTGGTGCCCCCTGTGGACTAAAGTGGTAGTGTTGGTTCTGGTGCCCCCTGTGGACTAAAGTGGTAGTGTTGGTTCTGGTGCCCCCTGTGGACTAACTGTGTGTAAATCCAGTGAAAGCTAACATTAGCACGTTTACATTCAGACTTTCACGTGGTGTGTTCAAATCCAGTGGGACAGTCGAGTCTTTCACAGCCATTAACTTGAGATCTCAGCGGCCTTTGAGGGAAACACTGATGTGCAGCATCTTGAAACCAGTAAACATTTATTGCTCCTTTCACCGTCCAGAATGCATTTGTTGAATTCTCAGACTCTCGGAGGACGAACTGAGCTCAGATGTGTTTATATTTCACAGCTGCAGCTTCACCTCGACCTCCAGTTTGTCTCGTTAACGGCTGAAACAGCCGCGGGATGCAGCCGCGCCTGCAGTCACTCGCCGGTGATGAAACCCTGACGGGAGCCGATTAGCCAGACTGACGTGATTACAGGCGGGAGACTCCGGCCGCTCCTCTCTGCTTGTGTGGTGATTAACTGTGTCGTTTAGGTTTGGGGATTTCATTGGAGCCTTCAGGGATCAGCCGTGGAGCTAACGTGGATTAGCGGCGGTGCTAACGCCGCTGCCATCGGTTCACGCCCCGTTAAACACGCCGGGCACGAAGGACTCCCAACATCGGCCGTATCCCTCCGCAGCATTCCAGCAGAGTGCCCGCCGTTACTGTAATGACATCATTTGGCGAGAAACTGTTCCCGTAACGACGTTTGCGCTGCAAATTGGTTATTTAATGCCCCCTCCCCCTGCTCCGGCTCTGAATGGACATAAATTGGCCGTTACGTCTTTACAGTTTTATTGCAGACGAGTCGACATCGTGCGGAGCGACGACGTGGAGGCCGTGTGCGACCTCTACGTGAGAGGAGGGTCACGATTTACTCACTTGAGTGAGGAAACGAACCCTCGGCATTGGGATGTGGAGCGTCACCTGACTCTGTGGTGGGCTCACCTGGTTCACCTGGTTACCTGGTTACCTGGCCACCTGGTTACCTACTCACCTGGTCACCTGGTTACCTGGTCACCTGGTTAACTGGTTACCTGGTTACCTGGTCACCTGGTTACCTGCTCACCTGGTTCACCTGGTTACCTGGTTCACCTGGTTACCTGGTTCACTACTCACGTGGTTACCTGGTTCACCTGGTTACCTGCTCACCTGGTCACCTACTCACCTGGTCACCTGGTTACCTGGTTACCTGGTTGAGTGTTTCCAGGTCTCAGAAGTGACTTTGACTTTATAAAGTCAAAGTCAGACAGAGTGAGATTATGGTGTACGAGTGTTTCTGCTTCCAAACGCAACAGCAAGAACAAAGAGAGAGAGAGTGTGTGCATCAAATACAAGAGTGCGTGTGTGGGCGTGTGTGTGTGTGTGTGTGTGTGTGTGTTGAGCAGGCAAAAGAGCCATCATGGTGTGTTTAAGTGTTTTTTAATGAGCTGGAGCTCTTACAAGTGGACTGAGTGTGTTGTGGCTCATGCTGAACAGGCGAGGGGGGGGGGGGGTGTGTTGACACTAATTATCTTCATCTCCCGAAGTCGAACAAAATGAGGCTCAGAATAAAAGCAGCTTCAGTCGAAGGACACTGAAGATAATTTAGATGGTTATACCAGTAGACTACCAGCTCTACCAGTAGACTACCAGCTCTACCAGTAGACTACCAGCTCTACCAGTAGACTACCAGCTCTACCAGTAGACTACCAGCTCTACCAGTAGACTACCAGCTCTACCAGTAGACTACCAGCTCTACCAGTAGACTACCAGCTCTACCAGTAGACTACCAGCTCTACCAGTAGACTACCAGCTCTACCAGTAGACTACCAGCTCTACCAGTAGACTACCAGCTCTACCAGTATACTACCAGCTCTACCAGTATACTACCAGCTCTACCAGTAGACTACCAGCTCTACCAGTAGACTACCAGCTCTACCAGTATACTACCAGCTCTACCAGTATACTACCAGCTCTACCAGTATACTACCAGCTCTACCAGTATACTACCAGCTCTACCAGTATACTACCAGCTCTACCAGTATACTACCAGCTCTACCAGTATACTACCAGCTCTACCAGTATACTACCAGCTCTACCAGTAGACTACCAGCTCTACCAGTATACTACCAGCTCTACCAGTATACTACCAGCTCTACCAGTATACTACCAGCTCTACCAGTATACTACCAGTATATTACAGTGACACGTCACACACTCACTCACAAAGCAATCAGGCAGGTCTCATAAAATCAGCTGGAGGTGTGTGTGTGTGTGTGTGTGTGTGTGTGTGTGTGTGTGTGTGTGTGTGTGTGTGTGTGTGTGTGTGTGTGTGTGTGTGTGTGTGTGTGTGTGTGTGTGTGTGTGTGTGTGTGTGTGTGTGTGTGTGTGTGTGTGTGTGTGTGTGAACATTTTCTTTTCTGTCTCTTTCCTGACCTTCCCTCATCAGTCTTGATTTTCTCAGCCAATCAAGATGTGTTGCCTGTGGCTCTCACACACACTCTCTCTCACACACACACACACACACACACACACACACACACACACACACACACACACACACACACCGTCAGATGTCCACATTGATTGACCTGGTCGATAAAAACACAACATGGAGCTCAGTGGGAATCAATCAACAACAAGGAAGCACACAGTCGGAGGTGTTTAACCCTATCAGTGTGTGTGTGTGTGTGTGTGTGTGTTTGTATGTGTGTGACAATAAAGATTGATTTGCAAAAATGGAGATGAGCAGAACCTTTATGTTCCTGCAGAACGTCGGGAGCGGCCACAAAGACGCTCTCGGCTCCTCTTTGAAGCCGGGAATCAAACCCGCGGCGCCGTATCTCAGAATCAAACGCGCTCCAAACGTTCCGATAACAGCGGCGGGAACACGGCCATTAAAAGGTCCATCGGCCCATTAGCGCCGCCGAGGGAGCCTCCTCTCCCATCATCATCATCATCATCATCATCGCCCATCAGGCTTAATGGAGCCACAGACCCTCAGTGGAGCGCGGCGGCTTCCCAGTGAGGCCCACTGGGCGGCTGGAATACATCAAAACTCCTATTTCTGAGGGTTCCTGAATGCCTCCTTTGTCCTTCAGACTGACTTGAGCATCTGTTCGGCTGCTGGCTGCAGTAATTACACACCTGACCACCTGCATCGCCTCCTCAAGGCCTCCTCCTCCCTCTCCTCCTCCTCATCTTCCTCCTCCTCCCTCTCCTCCTCCTCTTCCTCCTCCTCCTCACGTGAGATCACGCGTGCATGCGTTGCTCCTTTTGGGATGATAATATTAATATCTAGTTGTGCGTCTGAGTCCTGCAAGTTCTTCTTATATATACACTGATACTACTGAACTAATACTTCCTCTCTTACCTTTCACAATAAAAGCCTGAGACACATACGGTACGAATAGTTTTGATTGTTTGTGTTGTAAAGGACGTAATAGTGTAAAAACATTGTGCGTCCTGCTGTAGATATGTTATTATATTCTACATTATGGTTGAGCTGGTTCACCTGCTGCAAAGGAACAGCTTCATTCTTATTCCACACACACACACAATGTGTGTCAGGTGTGTGTGTGTGTGTGTCAGGTGTGAGTTGTCTAACCTTTAAAGTGAGGGGAAAGTGTGTGTTACCAACATTTTCGGTGGCGAAGTGAAAAAGTCAAACTCGACAAGGTCTCTCCTTTCCTCACTCACTCTCTCCACACACACACACGCACACGCATACACACACACACACACACACAGACGCACACACACAACTCTCTCTCTCCTTTCTAACATCTCTCTCTCCCTTAATCCATGTCTGTCATTCTCTCCCTCCATCTCGTTGTCATTGCTTTTCTCTCGTGCCCTCGCTGCTGTCTGCCTCATGTGAATACCAATGGATCTGGTGAGAGCGAGTGGGCGAGCGAGCAGCAGAGAGAGAGAGAGAGCATGCTAATAGGGTAGAAGTTTCTGGAGCTTGACCTCGTGGAGCGTCTGCCTCGGCCTTAAAGCCACAGCTCCCTCTGAGCAGAGCGTAGGCCGACCTTCAGTTCAGTAGTTACTTGATGGCCGTGGAGCAGCAAGGTGAGCCGGTCAGAGGAGGCGGGCCGGTCGGAGGGGGCGGGCTCATCAGAGACGACTCGCTGTTACATCGCTTGTAATTATTTAACTCCAAGGCTGAGCACCAGTGTTTGTTGATGTCTAAGAAGGTGGTGTCACTAGAACTAGTTCCCTAGCCCTCCGTTCGTTTATGTCAACCTGAACACTCAGAAGAGGTTTGGGTGGATGATAGAAGAGGTTTAGGGTGGATGATAGAAGAGGTTTAGGGTGGATGATGGAAGAGGTTTAGGGTGGATGATGGAAGAGGTTTAGGGTGGATGATGGAAGAGGTTTAGGGTGGATGATAGAAGAGGTTTAGGGTGGATGATAGAAGAGGTTTAGGGTGGATGATAGAAGAGGTTTAGGGTGGATGATAGAAGAGGTTTAGGGTGGATGATAGAAGAGGTTTAGGGTGGATGATAGAAGAGGTTTAGGGTGGATGATAGAAGAGGTTTAGGGTGGATGATAGAAGAGATCAGGGTGGATGATAGAAGAGATCAGGGTGGATGATAGAAGAGATCAGGGTGGATGATAGAAGAGATCAGGGTGGATGATAGAAGAGATCAGGGTGGATGATAGAAGAGGTTAGGGTGGATGATAGAAGAGATCAGGGTGGATGATAGAAGAGGTTAGGGTGGATGATGGAAGAGGTTTAGGGTGGATGATGGAAGAGGTTTAGGGTGGGTGATAGAAGAGATCAGGGTGGATGATAGAGGTTTAGGGTGGATGATAGAGGTTTAGGGTGGATGATAGAGGTTTAGGGTGGATGATAGAAGAGATCAGGGTGGATGATAGAAGAGATCAGGGTGGATGATAGAAGAGATCAGGGTGGATGATAGAAGAGATCAGGGTGGATGATAGAAGAGGTTAGGGTGGATGATAGAAGAGGTTTAGGGTGGGTGATAGAAGAGGTTTAGGGTGGGTGATAGAAGAGATCAGGGTGGATGATAGAGGTTTAGGGTGGATGATAGAGGTTTAGGGTGGATGATAGAGGTTTAGGGTGGGTGATAGAGGTTTAGGGTGGGTGATAGAAGAGATCAGGGTGGATGATAGAAGAGGTTTAGGGTGGATGATAGAAGAGGTTTAGGGTGGATGATAGAAGAGGTTTAGGGTGGATGATGGAAGAGGTTTAGGGTGGATGATAGAAGAGGTTTAGGGTGGATGATAGAAGAGATCAGGGTGAATGATGGAAGAGGTTTAGGGTGGATGATAGAAGAGATCAGGGTGAATGATAGAAGAGATCAGGGTGAATGATGGAAGAGGTTTAGGGTGGATGATAGAAGAGATCAGGGTGGATGATAGAAGAGATCAGGGTGGATGATAGAAGAGATCAGGGTGGATGATAGAAGAGATCAGGGTGGATGATAGAAGAGGTTAGGGTGGATGATAGAAGAGATCAGGGTGGATGATAGAAGAGATCAGGGTGGATGATAGAAGAGATCAGGGTGGATGATAGAAGAGGTTAGGGTGGATGATAGAAGAGATCAGGGTGGATGATAGAAGAGATCAAGGTGGATGATAGAAGAGATCAAGGTGGATGATAGAAGAGATCAGGGTGGATGATAGAAGAGGTCAGGGTGGATGATAGAAGAGATCAGGGTGGATGATAGAAGAGATCAGGGTGGATGATAGAAGAGGTTAGGGTGGATGATAGAAGAGGTTTAGGGTGGATGATAGAAGAGATCAGGGTGGATGATAGAAGAGGTTTAGGGTGGATGATAGAGGTTTAGGGTGGATGATAGAAGAGGTTTAGGGTGGATGATAGAGGTTTAGGGTGGATGATAGAGGTTTAGGGTGGGTGATAGAAGAGATCAGGGTGGATGATAGAAGAGGTTTAGGGTGGATGATAGAAGAGGTTTAGGGTGGATGATGGAAGAGGTTTAGGGTGGATGATGGAAGAGGTTTAGGGTGGATGATAGAAGAGGTTTAGGGTGGATGATAGAAGAGGTTTAGGGTGGATGATAGAAGAGGTTTAGGGTGGATGATGGAAGAGGTTTAGGGTGGATGATAGAAGAGGTTTAGGGTGGATGATAGAAGAGATCAGGGTGAATGATGGAAGAGGTTTAGGGTGGATGATAGAAGAGATCAGGGTGAATGATAGAAGAGGTTTAGGGTGGATGATAGAAGAGATCAGGGTGAATGATAGAAGAGGTTTAGGGTGGATGATAGAAGAGGTTTAGGGTGGATGATGGAAGAGGTTTAGGGTGGATGATAGAAGAGGTTTAGGGTGGATGATAGAAGAGATCAGGGTGAATGATGGAAGAGATCAGGGTGGATGATAGAAGAGATCAGGGTGGATGATAGAAGAGATCAGGGTGGATGATAGAAGAGGTTTAGGGTGGATGATAGAAGAGATCAGGGTGGATGATAGAAGAGGTTTAGGGTGGATGATAGAAGAGATCAGGGTGGATGATAGAAGAGGTTTAGGGTGGATGATAGAAGAGATCAGGGTGGATGATAGAAGAGGTTTAGGGTGGATGATAGAAGAGGTTTAGGGTGGATGATAGAAGAGGTTTAGGGTGGATGATAGAAGAGATCAGGGTGGATGATAGAAGAGGTTTAGGGTGGATGATAGAAGAGGTATCTTGATACTGGAATCAGTATAAGGATAACGGTCTCACCGAATCTGGCTTAAATGGGTTCATTGTTGATTTTCCAAGACAGGAAGTAGTTATGTATCGATTTGAGTTGATGAGTGAGAGACAGATAATAGAGGAGTAGATGAAGAGGAGTAGATGAAGAGGAGTAGATGAAGAGTTGAGCGTTTCAGAATACTGTGAGTTCCACTGACAGAAAAGTGAGAAAAAGACTTCACCCAGAAGATCTCGCCCTCGATTTCAGACACTTTTCCAATTGAGAGTGACAGCAGAGAGAGAGAGAGATGTTCACACCGACAGAAGAGAGGAAGAAACAAAGGGAGAGACAGAAGAGAGGAAGAAACAAAGGGAGAGACAGAAGAGAGGAAACATTTCCACGTCGGGCTGTAATTAGCATATTTTTCTCTGTGTGTCTCCATCATCCTATTTATATCTGTCAGAGTGAAGGACGGAGATGAAAGAGGGGAAATAACGAACATGAAATCGTCTCTGTTAAACACAGGGGGGAGGGTGTGTGTGTGTGTGTGTGTGTGTGTTTGTGTGTGTGTGTGTGTGTTAATCCTGACTGGACGTGTAATGACTACTTGCTCTATTTCAACAGTATTTTTTGCATAAAAGAGGCATTTGTTCCGCGGCATCTGGTATCAAAGCGACGTCTCAGAGGCCTCGAGGCGGCGCTGGCTTTGAGGTTGGAGGCGGTTGCCAGTTCGAGTCCTGGAGCAGGCGGGTGGGGGGGACTGGTAATAAAACCCCTGGACGGCAAACAGTGCAGGGCATGAAATTAGCATTTATTTGTTTCTCTGGGTATTTCGGGGCCCTTTGATCAGGGTCTTTTTCAGGGACACGATGCTCGTCTGAGAAATGTAACAGAGCGGTGAAATAAAAATATGCAGCATGTCGGTTCTGAAAGGGATTTACCAAAACCACATCCAGCTAGAGCAGAAACCTCCTGAAGGCTGCAGACGGTTCTTAGATTCAGCCCTTCATACTGTCCCCATCTGTAGACCTCCTTGATACTGTCACTGTCTGTAGACCTCCTTGATACTGTCCCCATCTGTAGACCTCCTTGATACTGTCACTGTCTGTAGACCTCCTTGATACTGTCCCCATCTGTAGACCTCCTTGATACTGTCCCCATCTGTAGACCTCCTTGATACTGTCCCCATCTGTAGACCTCCTTGATACTGTCCCCATCTGTAGACCTCCTTGATACTGTCACTGTCTGTAGACCTCCTTGATACTGTCACTGTCTGTAGACCTCCTTGATACTGTCCCTGACTATAGACTGCTCTCGGACCCTTCAGACCCTTCAGACCATCAAACCCTCAGACCCTCAGACCATCAAACCCTCAGACCTTTCAGACCATAAACCCCTCCGACCCTTCAGAACTTCAGAACATCAAATCCCATAGTATGTCAAAAAATTAAAAAAATATGATTTGTCAAAAAAAGTATGAAAAAAGTCATAGTATGTTAAAAAAGTCATAGTATGTCAAAAAAGTCATAGTATGTCAAAAAAGTAAAAAAATATAATTTGTCAAAAAAGTATGAAAATAGTCATAGTATGTCAAAAAAGTAAAAAAATATAATTTGTCAAAAAAGTATGAAAATAGTCATAGTATGTCAAAGTAAAAAAATATAATTTGTCAATCAAAAAAGTATGAAAAAAGTCATAGTATGTCAAAAAAGTAAAAAAAAATAATTTGTCAAGAAAAGTATGAAAAAGTCATAGTATGTCAAAAAATTCAAAAAATATGATTTGTCAATCAAAAAAGTAAAAAAATATAATTTGTAAAAAAAGTATGAAAAAAGTCATAGTATTTCAAAAAAGTCATAGTATGTTAAAGTCATAGTATGTCAAAAAAGTAAAAAAATATAATTTGTCAAAAAAGTATGAAAATAGTCATAGTATGTCAAGAAAGTCATAGTATGTCAAAAAAGTAAAAAAATAATTTGTAAAAAGTATGAAAAAAGTCATAGTATGTCAAAAAAGTCATAGTATGTCAAAAAAGTAAAAAAATATAATTTGTCAAAAAAGTATGAAAATAGTCATAGTATGTCAAAAAAAGTAAAAAAATATAATTTGTCAAAAAAGTATGAAAATAGTCATAGTATGTCAAAGTAAAAAAATATAATTTGTCAATCAAAAAAGTATGAAAAAAGTCATAGTATGTCAAAAAAGTAAAAAAAAATAATTTGTCAAGAAAAGTATGAAAAAGTCATAGTATGTCAAAAAATTCAAAAAATATGATTTGTCAATCAAAAAAGTAAAAAAATATAATTTGTAAAAAAAGTATGAAAAAAGTCATAGTATTTCAAAAAAGTCATAGTATGTTAAAGTCATAGTATGTCAAAAAAGTAAAAAAATATAATTTGTCAAAAAAGTATGAAAATAGTCATAGTATGTCAAGAAAGTCATAGTATGTCAAAAAAGTAAAAAAATAATTTGTAAAAAGTATGAAAAAAGTCATAGTATGTCAAAAAAGTAAAAAATATAATTTGTCAAAAAAGTAAAAAATATAATTTGTCAAGAAAAGTATGAAAAAGTCATAGTATGTCAAAAAAGTAAAAAAATATAATTTGTCAATCAAAAAAGTAAAAAAATATAATTTGTAAAAAAAGTATGAAAAAAGTCATAGTATTTCAAAAAAGTCATAGTATGTTAAAGTTATAGTATGTCAAAAAAGTAAAAAAATATAATTTGTCAAAAAAGTATGAAAATAGTCATAGTATGTCAAGAAAGTCATAGTATGTCAAAAAAGTAAAAAAATATAATTTGTCAAGAAAAGTATGAAAAAGTCATAGTATGTCAAAAAATTCAAAAAATATGATTTGTCAGAAAAAGTATGAAAAAAGTCATAGTATGTCAAAAAAAGTCATAGTATGTCAAAAAAGTAAAAAAATAAATTGTAAAAAGTATGAAAAAAGTCATAGTATGTCAAAAAAGTAAAAAAATATAATTTGTCAATCAAAAAAGTAAAAAAATATAATTTGTAAAAAAAAGTATGAAAAAAGTCATAGTATTTCAAAAAAGTCATAGTATGTTAAAGTCATAGTATGTCAAAAAAGTAAAAAAATATAATTTGTCAAAAAAGTATGAAAAACGTCATAGTATTTCAAAAAAGTCATAGTATGTCAAAAAAGTAAAAAAATATAATTTGTTAAAAAAAAGTTAGAAAAAAGTCATAGTATGTCAAAAAAGTAAAAAAATTGAATTTGTCAAAAAAGTATGAAAAACGTCATAGTATTTCAAAAGTAAAAAAAATATTACTTGTCAAAAGTATGAAAAAGTCAGGACAGGACCTGTGCAATGAGAAAATAAGCTAATAGGGAAAAATAAATAATACATGTAGTGTATTTGTGAAAAACAATCACAAATGTCAGCTTGTTTTCTGCGATCTTTTTCATGACATACTATACTTTTAATAACTCCCTGTATAATATATTTATATATAAATACTTATATAATATATATAGTATACTATAATATTTTATGTTTTTTTATGGAATTTTATACTATTACCATTAATACATACGATACTATGACCTTTTCAAGTACTATAATTTAATATTTTTATGACCATCAAACTAACATTTCAATAACATTTTAAGACGTTTTGTAACATGTTTGTAACATGTTTAAAAGTAGTTTAAAAGTAGTCGTAGTATTTTATAAAACCTTCATGATCATGAACCGATTCTTGACTGGAACCTGAACGCCACACGAGCAGCACCTGTGTTTCAAAGTATTGATTACTGCAGCAGCGTGTGTGTGTGTGTGTGTGTGTGTGTGTGTGTGTGTGTGTGTGTGTGTGTGTGTGTGTGTGTGTGTGTGTGTGTGTGTGTGTGTGTGTGTGTGTGTGTGTGTGTGTGTGTGTGTGTGTGTGTGTGTCAGACTGATGAGTCATTGTATCTGAGAGGCTTTGATGTTGTTTCTGGACCTGATGAGGTGAACGCAGCCAAACAATAAACTCTTTCATCCCCTCTCTCCTTCATCCCTCCATCCTTTCTCCTGTCATCACTTCTCCTCCTCCTCCTCCTGTTGTTCACCCCCCCCATCCCCCTCTCTCAAATGCAATCACACCTCCTCTTCCTTCCTTTTCTTCTCAGCTGTCACTTTCTTCCCCTCCTCCATCATCTCGCCTCCTCATCGTCAGGCCTAATCCTCGTCTCTTTCCTCCTCCAGGTGTCCGCCGTCTCCCGGAGGCGGACCACGCCGCCGCCGCCCACGTGCACTACACGCTGCTGGTGGCCTGCGTGCTGGTGGCCTTCTTCCTGGGCGCCATCTTGTCGGGCTTCCTGGTGTCGTGTTACTGCGGCCGCAGCGCCGCCCAGCGGGCGAGGCGGCTCGGGAAGGAGCCCGAGGCGGCGCTGCCACACGCCCTGTCGCTGCGGTCGCTCGCCAAGCTCAACGGGCTGCTGGACGGACAGCCGAAGGTGGGCGGGCCCTCTGGGCGCATATCTGCCCTCAGACAAGTCTCACAGGTGGAGACTGGAGGAGTAAACACATAAGAACATGAAGAATGTTTCAAATTAGCCCATTAAATACGTCACAAAGTCACAGGAAAACTCATCCGTGTAACGTGGAGCAGTGCATTGTGGGGGAGCAGAAACACACAGTTGTAACTTTATAAAACAAATAGTTGAAATATCGTTTGTCTTTTAATAATTTAATAGAAAAATAACTTTTACCAGTTTCAGATTTACAAAGAATAAATATTTCTCTCTTTTCTGATTTGTTCCACAAATCAAAAGAATGAAACTTTGGTCGCTGGTCAAAGATCAGATGATGATGATGATGATCTTCTTCTTCTTCTTCTTCTCCTTCTTCTTCTTCCCGCAGGAGGACAAACTGGACGTGTCCACTCCCAGGATGTACAGCTCCTTCATCCCCAATGGCCGGGCGGAGCCCCACCTCCACCCTCCCGGGCTCCAGGGCCTGCAGCTGGGGGACCCCGACCTCAGCCTCTCCCAGGTAGGACAGCTCACCATGAGGGGCCATGTAATCCCAGTCCTTGTGGTCTCTGTTAAGACCTCATTCATATCTCATGTGGGGCTTCTGGACTCTGACCTCTGCTCAGTCCCTGTCTCAGGCGGACGGAGAGCTGTCCGGCCTCCCCACGCCGGCCTCCACCCCGGAGCTCCCCATAAAGAACATGAAGGCCCTGCGGCACCATCAGTACGAGAAGAACCAGAACTGCAACAACGCCAAGGACAACAAGTCTGGGCCCAGCGGCCCCGGATCCGGTCTGGGTTTCATGGCCGTGGTCGGGAACTCCGTGAGCCAGCAGGCGTTCCCGTTCTCTCACCACCACGGCTTGAGCAACGGGCCGGCCCACAGGGCCGGCGCCTCCTCCACCTCGCTGCACCTCCCTGAGGAGAGGAAGGTCTTGCATGAGGAGCGAGGAGGAGGAGGAGGAGGAGGAGGAGGAGGAGGAGGAGGAGGAGGAGGAGGAGTCCCCCTTCACCACCACTCCCAGCAGTCCCTCCCCCAGGCGGTGGTGGACGTGTCGGCGCTGGACGAGCTGCTCAAACACATCCACGAGGTCAGCGCGTCGGGGACCGGAGGCATCAAGGTCCTCACCTCCACCTCCTCGTCCTCCCTGTTCCCCGGGCCCTCCTCCAATCACCACCACCATCCTCATCATCACACCAGTAACAATCCCCACGGCCCGACCCGCACCCACCACTACAACCACAGCCACCAGCAGCAGCAGATCCCGGAGACCGAGTCCGCTCCGTACTACAGCACCTCCACGCTGCCGAGGGACGGCCTCCCCAAGCGCCTGGACCCTCCCACTCACAACTCCAGCTCGTCCTCCGCCTCTTCCTCCTCCTCGTCCTCCAACAACCCCACCTCCTCCACCTCCATCCCGTCCTCCTCCTCGTCCTCCTCCTCCACTCCGCTCCAGCAGCAGGTGATTCCGGAGAGACCCGACGAGAGCGGCGTCTCCGTGACCCGCCACCTCTCCCAGCGCCACTCGCTCATCAAGATGGGCAGCGGGGGCGGCGCCGTGCCGCGCCACCACAGCTTCAACCACCAGGGGGCGCAGCACGCGCACTTCCTCGCCCGGATGAACACCAACAGCAGCAGCAACGGCCCCCCCGGCCCGAGCGGGGAGGCCGGCGTGGACACGAGCGGCAGCCAGAGGCCGGCGGCCGGCGGCGCCTGCCTGACGCGGCAGCACAGCTACAGCGAGGGGCCTCACGGGCGGCGGGCGGCGGACGTCCGGAGGACGGCGTCGCTCAAACCCCCGGTCCCGCCTAAACCGCTGTTTCTTCCCAACGCGGCGACGTCACCGGTAGCAGCGGCGGGAAGATACAACTACTGAGACTGTGGCTCGGCCCTCATGACAGCAGATCAAAACCGGCTCGCACTCGTCTGAGAAACGTTCCAAAAGCAGCGAAACATTTGAAAGATTCAAGTCCTCGAGGCTCGAGGTGGCCTAAAAAAGAAGAAATCCTTGATTCATGCAGTTTTCTTAGAGCTTTGATCTAATGTCCCCGGTTGTTGCACCTTGGCACGGGGCCAAGATTTCATTTGCAAAGATTTAAAAAAGATGCGTCCTAGTTGCCCGCCGAGCTGGCGGGCGACAATTTTGAGGCAACAGAGATGAGCAACGCTGCCGGCAACGGCAATAACAGTTGGCAAACGGGAATGAAATAGCTGTAAATAAAACAATGAGCTACAAGGACCTGAAGCACGGCCGGCAGAGTTGACCTCCCGTGTTGCTGCAACTTGTTGCTGTGCAGGTTGATCAACTTGGAGAACGAACGCCATGTTTAGCCTGAAAATAAACGTAAATGTAGAAGAAGAACCGGAGCCGCGTACAGTCTGCTCAGTGTCAGGCGAGGTCAGAGGTCAGAGGTCGTCGGGTGGAAGAGTTGCGTGGTGAGTTCAAGGAAGCTCCGACATCTCAGAAGTGGACACAGAAGCTGTGAATTAAAGAGATAAATCAGAGCCAGAACACGAACTATGAGATAAAGTCAAATGCACATTTACATGCAGAAAGAGGCAGATAACGAATCTAACAGCTGACTTCAACATGACGTCACTGACCTCTAGAGGCCGAAGGTCACACAGCAACAACAACAACAACAACAACAACAACTGAGCTTTAAAAACACCAACGAGCCAAAAGAGTCAATCACGACCTCTGACCTCTTGGAAGCCTGAAATACAGATTTGATCCGTTATTCCACATTCTGTTTGTTTGGTTCCCAGACGAACATCCAGCAGCTACACACACACACACACACACACACACACACACACACACACACACACACACACACACACACACACACACACACACACACACACTAAGCAATAAGAAGCCCCAGTGATGCTGCAGCAGAGTTAGTGAAGTATCTCTGCACCAAATGATGCAACTTTGAGTCCAGCAGCACCAGACGGACCGGGGGGGGGGGGGGGTTATATTCTGCTGCGTCTTCAAAGCAGACCGAGGGATGTTTTGGTTCAGAGGGATATTGATTCCTGATCCGTGGAGCGGTTCGACATCCCCGTCTGACGACATCTTCACAGACCAGCAGCTCACTGGGAAGAGGAAGAAAGACCAGTTCAGCCCGTCTGGTCTGAGTCTGGAATGAGAAGAACCTTCTGATCCACGGAGCAGCTGAAAGGAAAGTGTGTGTGTGTGTGTGTGTGTGTATATATATATATATATATACACACACACACACACACACACAGCCTCTCTTCTACTGGACATATAGAAGAGAGGCTGTCCGGGACCACGAGGTCCGATGTCTTTCATAAACACAGAACCGGACAGGAAGCAGCTCTTTGTACGAGGATGCAGTCTTACCATGTGTTTATTCATGTGGTGGTTCTCTCTAAACGTGCTCTCTGTGGGGGGAGGGGGGGCTATGACATCACTGAGGTGGGCTCACAGCGCCCCCCGGTGGGCTGCAGCAGAACGACAGTAACGATGTCACATGTTTACTTCCTGCTCGAGGACGACGGTGTAAATAAAGCTTCTGTTGAACATCCTCTGAGTGCAGCGCCTCTTTCTTCTGGGGAGCTTCAGACCATCAGGACCCGGGTCCCTGGGGAGGTTTTGAGGGGTTTCCAGTGGTCTCCATGGGAGTCCAGAGATGCCTGAAAGAAACCAGTAGACCCAGAGGTCCTCCTGGTCCTCCTCAGTCATACCTTCATCTAACTGGACGAAGGGGGTACGTTCCTAACAGAACAAACCAGAGAACCGTTCTGCTTTAAAAGGTTCTGCAGACCGATGGGGTTCAGGGGCTCATGGAGGAATGATGAGTAAAGTTCCTCACGTTTTAAACAGCGACGCTGCCACCTGCTGGCGTGAAACCAGCAGCTCAAGGAAGTCTTAGTTTGTAGAGATGTAAACAGCTGTTTACAAACACTGTTGTTGTTGTTTTCACATTTAGAAGCACAATCTTTACATATTCACATCCTGAGAGGATTTAAGGATAAATAGATGTTTGAAAGCTGAACCAATGAAGACTATTTTATTATTATTATAATCATGAAATGACCCAGAAATAAACGTTTTAACAACTTTAGTGTTTTTAAAGTGAAGATCTCGTCTCCGGCTGCAGAAACATTCAGATTCAGTAATGGAAAATATCAGATTTGTTAAAAATGAATATCAGACATAAAAATGTGTTTTCAATCATTTGATTTTATATATATATATTTATATATATATATATATATCACATGGTACAGAGTGTTCAGTTCGGGTCTCATGTGACGCCGCAGTAGTGATGTCATCATATCCACATAACTGATGACTATGTATCAAATATCTCATCGTGTGGATCATTATATATTATTATTATTATATTTCCTCCGTGTGGCAGCCATGTTTATTTCTAATAATCTGGGATAAAAAGTTCCTGACGTCCCAGAACTCACCAACAAACGCTGCAGAACCTGCAGAACCTGCAGGATCCAGGAGATAAACCGGCGCATAGAAATGGAACATTTTCACACATTACTCATGAATGAAATATGAAGGCAGAGCCGACTCGGGCTGGATGAGGTTTATTTAGTTAGCGGTTACGTTTCTGTTCACTTTAGATGCCGGATTATTGTCTTTGTTGACTTTTTGTGAGTTTGTGCATCAGACTCAAAGGAGTTCTTGTGTAATCGAGTGCAATGCATCCTGGGACATGTAGGCTCTGCAGATCGGAGTTTCCCTTTAAGATTAATAAAATGATCTTTAATGGACACAGTCGAGATATGTTTGAAGCATCCGTTTCCTCCAGTATAGAAATGCCTTAAAAATATATAGAAAAATACAATATATAAATATGTCTCTTCGTCCTCGTCATTTTCACCCCGACGTAGACGAATAAAAAATCCCAAAAGTTCCCCGTTTATATCTGAACCGGTAGGGGGAGGAGTTTGGCTCCTCCCCTTTAACGCTATCCTCAGGTGTCCGTCCCTCAGCTCTGCAGTGGTTTCTGGCCCACGTGGGTGCGAATGTGCCGCTTGTAGTTGGAGTTGTCGCTGAACCGGCGGCCGCACTCTGCGCAGCAGTACGGCTTCTCCCCCGTGTGGATCCTCAGGTGCTTCTGGTAGCCATCGAACCGCGTGAGTCTCTTGCCGCAGATGTCGCAGGTGTACGACTTGTCCACCTTGGTGTCCGCCTTGCGGTGCACCTGCACGTGTTTGGCCCAGTGGCCCCGCTGGGCGAACGCCCGGCCGCAGATGGTGCAGATGTACGAGTCCACCACCTCGGCCGTCTCCACGCAGTCCGGCTGCCCGTTGCCGGACACCAGACCCGACGCGTCCTCGTCCGGGTCCGAGCAGGTCTGCTGGATCGAGGGGCCCGGCACGGGGTCCGGATCCGAGTCGTCCGGGTCCCGCAGCGTGGAGAGCAGGGAGGTCGTGTGGTCGTCGTCCGGCTCGCTCCTCGCGGCGCCGCTCTGGAAGAACACGAACTTGACGTCGCTCTGCTCCTCCTCCTCCTGCTGCTGCTCAGCCGGCCATAGCTCCTCCTCCTTCTCCTCCTTGATGGGAGGAGCCTCCACGTCACTGAGACCGGAGCTCCACTCCTGCTGCTCCCAGAGAGCTGCCCAGAGAGGAAGACAGTCAGTCAGACAGACAGACAGGTACTGTTGTAGCTCAGTCATAGAGACTAGTACCGGTATTGTTAACCCGGTTCACGGTCCCGTTAACCCGGTTCACGTTCCCGGTATTGTTAACCCGGTTCACGGTCCCGTTAACCCGGTTCACGGTCCCGGTCTCGACCCCTCAGGCTCCACCATCTCACCTGAGCCGTCCGCCGGCAGAGACACCTGCGGCTTCCTGGAGAGCTCCAGCAGCCGGCGCTGGCGGTCGATCTCCAGCTTGGAGCGGGAGATCTCCTCCTCGTACTCGGCGATGGTTCTGCCGAACACCCCGAAGATCTCCTCCGCGGCGGCGGAGAGCCGCTGCGTGATGAGCAGCCGCAGCAGCTCGATCTTAGACATGCGGGCGGATTGCGGGAACAAACGGGACGAGTTCGCTCTCCGAGGCGTCGTGGTCGGTTGTTTACTCGTTGCACTTCCGGGTTAAAGGCGTCCGCGCATGCTCAGTGAGCTTTTTAGTGGTAATCATTGGATTAGCCCTGTGGATATACCGCCACCTGCTGGACTGGAGCTCGGTAGTATTTTTATTATCTCAATAAATATTTTTTCTCTCTTGAAAACATAACAATGAGGATTGACTTTCGCAAACTTACTTTTAAGAATGTAAAAATTATAATAAGATGAAGTAGGAAATATTCCTACTGATGAATCTTAAAACAAAAGAATAAATAAATTGTCTTATTTTTAAGTTGTTTTATGTATTCTTGTTGTCACTTTGTGTTTCTTTGTTGTTGTTTTTGTGTCTCTTTATAGTTCTTTTATCTCTTTGTTGTCTCTTTTTAATTTAACCTGTTCAAGCCAAGAGAGATGCTCATAAACACATCATATTCACACACACACACACACACTTCTACATGAACTCACCAGATATCCTGTAAATGAAGAGGGGCGGAGCCACAGTGATCATGTGATCCAGTAACATGAAAACAGGAAGTGTTGCGTCATAAAGTTCAGACTCAATTTAAAGTCAACGGAGCAGAAGACTGACGCAGGGTGAGTGTGCGTGTGCGCGCGTGTTTGTGCGCGCGTGTTTGTGTGTGCGTGTTTGTGTGTGCGCGTGTGCGTGTCCTGAGCTCACATTGTTCCTGTTTATCTCTCAGACTGACTTCAGATGAGAAGATGAGAGGTCGTGAGGAAGAGGAGGGCAGAGCAGGGTCTCTGGTCTCCGGCTGCCTGACGATGAAGAGCGATCGATCCAACGATCACATCGTGAACTTCAGACCTGGACCTGGACCCTCAGACCCCAAGTAGGAGGACTCATTGTCACCTGTTTGTGTATTTCATATTTCTAATCATTCCACTAGACGAGGTTCTGCATACACCTTCCTCTTCATATCAGTGAAGCTGTGATCTAAGAGCTCTAATGCCTTTAAAACATCTGCAGTAACAGCAGGTTGTGTGTTCACATCTCCTTTAAAACATCTTTGTGGCGAATGGTTTTTATCTCACACTAAATCCTGATGATGTCCTCAACCACAAGGTCTATTTGAATCATTTCAGGTATAATATACAGAAAACCCTTGTGAACATAGATAATAAGTTCATATATGTGTTAGTGGTATACTGGTTTATGATAGTACACAGAAAAAAGAATCTACATTTAAAAAAGAAAAATAATTAAAAGTAAATTTTTATTACGTTAACTATATTTACGAACGCTGCATTTCATATATAACATACGTAGCTCTATTTGTTAGTATCTGTGTGAGGTTTGGCTTTAAGTGAAGTTAAGTATTTTTAATAATTATGTTAGTTCAGACATTTCGAGCGACACTCGGCCGACACTGAAAATTCCCACACTCCTCCCTGGTGCTTGAACGGTCTTCGCTCTGCTCCTGCCATGTGCTGCAAGTGGAGGACGCTGTACAGACCAAGAAGCCCGTGATTTATCATATAAAGTCAATTTTCATTGTTTTGGCTGGACACAAACAGCATTGTTGTGCGTATCTTGGCGTCTTGGTGGATTCAGTAGGTTCCAAAACTACAGGACTCCTGAGTAGCTTCATGCTATCGATATGAAATGGTATATTTTCAAAACTCGGGGTGCTTTCTCGAGTCACACTCGAGTCACTTCGAGTCATACTTATGGTTTATGTTCATATTTATTGTGTAATAGTGTTATAAACATGACAAATTAACTTGTGAGGCCAGGATGTACCGATCTTTTGCTATATCGCACCAGTGGCTCTGCTAAAGGCTGGTTTTGATTGACAGGCCTTAAGAGGTTGATGAAGACTCCCGTGGAAGCCAGACCCGCTCATTATTAATACATTAATAATAATTAATAAATTAATTCTGAATAAAACCCTCTTGATGTTTGCAGAGTTCAGTCTCCAGGATCCATCTGTCTGTCTCTGAAGAGCGACGCATCCAAAGATCTTCCTTTTAACTTCAGTCCTGGACCTGGACCCTCAGACCCAAAGTAAGAGGGTCTCAACTCCTTCAGGACTCATGTTCAGTTCCTGGACCTCTGACAATGTTTTCTGTAGATTTAGAGTTGAGTTTGAGGTTCTTCCTCTTGGTCTTCGTGACAGCTGTGATGTAAGCTAAGAGAACTAATACACACTTTAAATCCTCCTAAGTATTGACAGTACAGTAGTTTGTATTCAGATCTACTTTAATGTCTTTGTTGTTATCAAAGATTAATTCTGAATAAAACCTCTTGATGTTTGCAGGGTCCAGTCTCCAGGATCCATCTGTCTGTCTCTGAAGAGCGATGCGTCCAAAGATCTTCCTTTTAACTTCAGTCCTGGACCTGGACCCTCAGACACAAAGTAAGAGACTGGTTCAGTCAGCTGACCCGATGAAGACGAGGCATTGAGGATGAAGACTAAATGTTCTGCTCAAAGGTTTATCTTCCTGATGCAGAACTATGAGATCCTGTCTCACACTCTCCGTCTGGTTCTAGAGCCTCAAACAAAACACCTGAGGACCTTTTTCACAAGTTACTCTTCAACAAAATACTTTGTTTCTGCTCAAAGTCTGAAGTCACTGTTCAGGATGAGGAAGAATGTGCTCCAGATGTGTGACTGGTTTCCTACATTTTGCTTCTTGAATTACATCATAAATCACCACTGGACCTGCTGAGTGTCGGACTGTTGGTCCACCACAACATGTCCAGCTCTTCCAGCCTCAGTTCTCACATCACTAACTCAGGCTGAGCTGCTCAAAGACTCTGAGACAGTAGAGGACCCATCAGCTCTCTTTCATTTAGTAATGAAGAAATGTCTCCACAGAAAGAAGAGGATTCCTGTTCCTGAGGAGGATCTGATGTCCAGAACCAGAACCGGACTACAGACAGCCAGTGAGACCAGCTCTGTACGAAGTAAGACGGTCCATTTCTCTGCTGATGTCTTCATGTCCTGAAACAGGATTTGTTGTTTTAATACAGAGACACAACAATAGAAACACACAAAGGCAAAAAGTCTCATTGATTCATGCTAAACCTTCACAAATAAAATCAATTTAATACACAATAATATTTATACATTCTCAGGGACTTCAAGAATAAAGAGATCAAGTTTAAGGAGATGTATTTAACACTCAGATTAATATATATATATATATATATATATATATATATATATATATATATATATATATTATAGAGTAAAGTCCACCATAGTAGAGAAGGAAAAATAATCCTTTGTTCGTCCTGCAGTGAACAGACATAAGTAGAAAAACAACATCAAAGCAAGTATAATCAATACATAATCAATAAATTCCTTTCGTCTGTTAATCAATACGTTTCTGTGAGACTTAAATCGATAACAGTGATTCACTAACAAAGACCACGGCAATAGCGGTATGAGTTTACAGATGGTTTATTGGGAGATGGAACAAGAGGGTTGGGTTAAGGAAGCGGAAAGGGGTTGAGAAAGGGAGGGATGGGGGTCAAGGGATGAAAGGATATAGGGGAGAAGGAACGAGAAAGGTAGAGGGGGTTGTGGAGTGGGGGCCGTCTCTTCAGGAGCTCTGGTGATAGCTTCATGGAGAAAAGAGCCGGTGAGCGTTTCTGATGTCGTTCAGGTCGCCGTGGATGTCGAGGAGGTACGCAGGGGAGGACCACCGTAGGGTTGTCTGGGATTCCTTGACTTGGAGCGATGGAGGCGGCGCCGATGCGGAATGAATGGCCCTGAGTACGGCTTGGGTGGTATTCCGGATCTGGCTAAGATGTATTAAGACATGTTAGGTGTGAATGTGAGCGTGAATGGTTGTCTGTCTATATGCAAGCCCTGGATAGACTGGCGACTTGTCCAGGGTGTACCCTGCCTTCACCCAATGAAGCTGGGATCGCCTCCAGCAGCCCGCGACCTAAACAGGATAAGCGGTTCAGATGATGGATGGATGGATGTGGTAGCGGAGCCGGGATCGTGTGGCCCCCTTCCCAGTCGCCGGAGGTCTGCTGAAGGGGTCTTGTTGAGAAGTTTGGATGGCTGATGTCGAGCTTAAGTAGTCGCGTGAGGTTTGTATGAGTCTCATCGGAAGACGTAGATCGGCTGAGGTGGACCGTGTTGGTTGGTGCCGACACCACGGTCTATCCTCAAATAGACCATGGTGTCGGGAAGATGGAGATGTTGGACATGGTGGCACGTTGTAATGGATGGGGGTCGGAGTTTGAGGCGTAAACTCTGGGCAGCGCAGGAGGCCGAAGAAAGCCAGCAAGAACATGGACTTTAAAACCTTGTTTGTGAAGGGAGACCGGTAGCCTGAGCGGTGTGTACAACTGCGGCAGGTGAGGAGGTCTGATGTGAGCGGCAGACGGTTAGCTGACTCGGCGGACGACCTGGTTGTCCTAGGATTGGGGGAACAGCAGTTCAATCAACAGGACGCGGTATTTCGGAGAAACCGTTGCTGCTGAACCACAAGGCTAGGTCGAGGATCAAAGTCAAGTAATCGTCCAGCTTGGGCCTGCGGTTGGGGAGGGCAGCCTAGATTAAGTTGCGGTACAAAGAGAAAGACCTACTCCTTTTTCTTTGAAAAAGAATGGGATAGGGAGTAAACCGAGGGTCGAAGCGTAGGTAGCCGATGTAGGAGGGACGGAAAAGGCAGGAAAGTAGGAAGAGTAAGGGAAGCTGGGATGGAGGGATGCATGTGCATGGGGTAGTAGTGAAGGTTGGGTGAAACAGACTGCAGGTTGGAATCTGCAGGTTTTTTGGGGGGCGAGGTGTGATGCGAGCTGGCGCTCTGTGGGGGTGGTTGGGCCTCTCCAGCTGTGGTCGGAACTGAGTCAAAGAGGAAGTGAACGGGTTCGTTGTGCTTAAAAGTACTTAGTGCTCGGGTAATTGGCTGTGTTTGGGGTGTAGTCTGTGTTCCTGAACTATGTTTTATTAAACACCATTAGTTAATGTTTGATAATATACTAATTTCATAATTAAATATTTACTGCTGATGAAAGCTCAACATTTCCTGCTGCTTCTGCTTCAAATACGAGTTTTCTACCAGCAGATTGCTTTTATTTTGAAGCAGCTACAGAAAATGCACTGTCTGCTGTTCTTTGTTAGTGGTGCTGTTCCATTAAAAACAGGTTTCAACAATTGGTGGATCAGTTTAAATATCAAAGGGAGACAACTTTCTATCCTCTACATCTTTATATGTTATCTCTTGTTTCTCTGGTCCAGCAGGTCCTGGTCTGCAGGAGGTTTTAGATGAACACAAGACCAGTCTGAAGGAGAGATGTGAACGTGTGACTGAAGGAAGTGGTGAAACAGGAAGTGGAACCCTCCTCAACAGGATCTTCACCGAGCTCTACATCACAGAGGGGCAGAGTGAAGAGGTTAATACCCAACATGAGGTGAGGCAGCTGGAGTCGGCCTCCAGGAAGAAGACCCTCCATGACACTCCCATCAAGTGCCACGACATCTTTAAAGCCTCAGCTGGCCAGCGGAGACGCATCAGAGTGGTTCTGACCAACGGCGTCGCTGGCGTTGGGAAAACCTTCTCGGTGCAGAAGTTCACTCTGGACTGGGCCGAGGGTTTGGAAAACCAGGACGTCGGTCTGGTGGTTCTGCTTTCGTTCAGGGAGCTGAACTTGATCCGAGATGAGCGGGTCAGTCTTCTCCAGCTGCTCCATGTGTTCCATCCAACACTACAGAAGGTCCCAGCAGAGGAGCTCTCTGTCTGGAAGGTTCTGTTCATCTTTGATGGTCTGGATGAAAGCAGACTGGCTTTGGACTTCATCAACAATGAGGTTGTGTGTGATGTCACACAGAAGGCGTCGGTCAATGTGCTGCTGAGGAACCTCATTGAGGGGAAGCTGCTTCCCTCGGCTCTCGTCTGGATAACGTCCAGACCTGCAGCAGCCAATCAGATCCCTCCTACTCATGTAGACAGGCTGACAGAAGTACGAGGCTTCACCGACCCCCAGAAGGACGAGTACTTCAGGAGGAGATTCAGTGATGAAGAGCAGTCCAGCTCCATCATCTCACACATCAAGAACTCCAGGAGCCTCCACATCATGTGTCTAATCCCAGTCTTCTGCTGGATCACTGCTACAGTTCTGGACCACATGTGGACCACAGGCCAGAGAGGAGAGCTGCCCAAGACCCTGACCGACATGTACTCGCACTACCTGCTGGTCCAGACCAAGAGGAAGAAGCAGAAGTACCACGAGGGATATGAGACGAGTCCTCAGGAGCTGACGGAGGCTGACGGCGAAGTTCTTCTGAAGCTGGGGAGGCTGGCGTTTGAACATCTGGAGAACGGAAACATCATGTTCTACCAAGAAGACCTGGAGCAGTGTGGTCTGGATGTCACGGAGGCCTCGGTGTTCTCAGGAGTCTGTACAGAGATCTTCAGAAGAGAGAGCGTGATCTTCCAGAAGACCGTCTACTGCTTTGTTCATCTGAGTGTTCAAGAGTTCCTGGCTGCCGTCTACATGTTCCACTGTTTCACACAGGGGACGATACCGGTACTGAAGGCCTTTATGAAACAAGACTTCATTGATGCAGACCTGGGTGACTTCTTGAGGAGAGCCATGATGAGATCCCTCAAAAGTAAAAATGGCCACCTGGACCTGTTTGTCCGCTTCCTTCATGGCCTCGCTCTGGAGTCCAACCAGAGACTCTTAGGGGTCTTGCTGGGTCAGACAGACAACAGTCCAGAAACCATCCAGAGAGCCATCGACAACCTGAAGCAGATGAACAGTCATAAAATCTCTCCTGACAGAAGCATCAACATCTTCTGCTGTCTGATGGAGATGAATAAGCTCTCAGTCCATCAGGAGATCCAGGAGTTCCTGAAGTCAGAGAACCGATCAGAAAAGGAACTCTCAGAGATCCACTGCTCAGCTTTGGCCTACATGCTGCAGATGTCAGAGGAGGTTCTGGATGAGTTGGACCCGAACAAATACAACTCATCACCTGAGGGACAACTGAGACTGATTCCAGTTGTGAGGAACTGCAAAAAGGCTCAGTGAGTCCAGATGTTTTTAACTTTATAAATCATTGTAGATCAGTAGTTTAGTTTCTTGAATACAGAAACTATAAGATTCATATTATTGTTAAAACAGTGTTCCAGTTGTTTAATATAAAAGTATGAGTCAGTTTTATTTTGTCTCAGATGTTCTTGTTTCAAAAGCTGCGAGTGAAAACTCTATTAATTTCTAATGTTGTATTTTATATTAATACAATTATTCCTCTATCCATCCATTATCCTCTATTCATCCTCTATTCATCTTCCTTTGGGTGATGGAGGCAACATGTAAACCCCATAAACAAATGGAGGATTTTAGGGAAATGAGGCTGCACAGTGGTGAGGCTAGCATCGTCGAAGGGTCTGGGCTCGATTCCCAGGCTGCACAGCCTTTCTATGGGGAGTTTGCATGTTTCAGCGTGGTTCCCTCCAGGTTCTCCGCTACCTCCCACAGTCCAAAGACATGCAGCTTTGGTGGATTGCAGCCTTGTAGGTGTGTGTGTGAGTGTGACTGGTTGCTGGTCTCTATGAGTTCAATCTTAGCTTGTAGGAGGTCTGTCATTCGAATGTATAACCAATGAATTACTACTGTGAGCCCATTCCAGAAGAAGAGCTCTCTTACCTTTAGGAGACTATGAGGACACCCTTAAAGACTTTGGTTGGAATGTACAAAATACAAACCAGGTTTATTTGTTATAAAATAAAGATTGTGTGAAAGTAAATACATCTTCAAAAGAAGAAATGTCAAAAACCTCCAAAGATTAAAAAGCCTTCCGACCCAAGAAGCCCTGATAAATGACAGAATATTATCATCAATAAACCACAGAAGGCTTCACGTCTGAGCTTCAGGGCCTCACTTTCTGCAGTATCACACTTTCACAATTTGTTTCATCTTCAGTTTGATACATCAATTAATTAATTGATCTTGAAGGAACTGGACAGATAGGAAGGTTTGGGTGAGCTGTGTCTTAACGGAGTAACAGTCTGCAGGAAGGATAATTGTTGTTTCATGTGACACACAGTGAGATAAGAGCAGCTGAACCACTGATGTGAAGAGCTAATATTCATCAAAACAGGAAGCAGAAGTACATATTTAGTCTCCTCTTTGTTAATATTTGATCATATTTTTATCTTGACAGACTTTCTAACTGTGGACTCTCAAAGACTCACTATGAAGTTGTGGTCTCAGCTCTGAAGTCCAACCCCTCCCATCTGAGAGAGCTGGACATGAGTCGCAACATCCTGAAGGATTCAGGACTGAAGCTGCTGTCTGCTGGACTGGAGAATCCCCACTGCCGACTGGAGGTTCTGAGGTCAGTTCACTGACTGGAAGGTCTCACAATCTGTCTGAAAACAAAAGCAGAATATTTGTTAGAGGAACAGAACGTAGGCAAGGCAAGTTTATTTATATAGCACATTTCAACACAAGGCGATTCAAAGTGCTTCACATACAACCATTAAAAGCATAAAAACACAATCCAAAATAAAAGATTTAAAAACAATTAAGAACATTCATTAAAACAATAAAAAACAGTTAAAAAGCAAAAATAGATACAGAATTGAATAAAAGTTGCAGTGCAGTTTAAGATATAAAATGCAGTAGTAAGATGCAGAATCCGGTTTAATTAAAGGCAACAGCAAACAGAAAGGTCTTCAGTCTGGATTTAAAGAGGCTGAGGGTCTCTGCAGACCTGCAGCTCTCAGGGACCTTGTTCCAGATGTGTGGAGCAGAAAAGCTGAACGCTGCCTCTCCGTGTTTAGTTCTGACTCTTGGAACAGAAAGTAGACCCGTCCCAGACGACCTGAGGGGTCGGGATGGTTCATAAGGCAGCAGCAGATCACTAATGTATTTAGGCCCTAAACCATTCAGGGCTTTATAAACCAGCAGCAGGATTTTAAAGTCAATTCTTTGTTGGACAGGAAGCCAGTGCAAAGACCTCAGAACTGGAGTGATGTGATCCACTCTCCTGGTCTTAGTGAGGACTCGAGCTGCAACGTTCTGAATCAGCTGCAGCTTTCTGATTGACTTTTTACTGAGACCTGTGAACACACCGTTACAGTAGTCAAGTCTACTGAAGATAAATGACCTGTGAACACACCGTTACAGTAGTCAAGTCTACTGAAGATAAATGACCTGTGAACACACCGTTACAGTAGTCAAGTCTACTGAAGATAAATGACCTTGAACACACCGTTACAGTAGTCAAGTCTACTGAAGATAAATGCATGAACAAGTTTCTCCAAATCCTGTTGAGACATAAGTCCTCTAACCCTTGATATATTCTTCAGGTGATAGTAGGCTGATTTTGTAACTGTCTTGATATGACTGTTCAGGTTGAGGTCTGAATCCATAACTACTCCTAGATTTCTGGCTTGGTTTGAGGTTTTTAACATCAGTGATTGTAGCTCAGCGCTCACTTTCATCGTTCGTCCTTGGAACCAAAAACAAGTACTTCTGTTTTATCTTTATTTAATTGAAGAAAATTCTGGCACATCCAGTTGTTGATTTCTTCAATACATTTAGCCAGCACTGGTATGGGATTATAGTCCCCTGGTGATATAGTTATGTAGATTTGTGTGTCGTCTGCATAGTTATGATAACACACTTTGTTGTCTTTCATAATCTGAGCCAGTGGAAGCATGTAGATATTGAACAGAAGAGGCCCCAGTATTGAACCTTGGGGAACACCACATGACATACCAGTCAGCTCTGATGTGTAATTAGCTACCGACACAAAGTATTGTCGGTCCTTCAAGTAAGAGTCAAACCAGTTAAGTGCTGCGCCAGAGAGTCCTACCCAGACTTTCAGTCTGTCTAGTAGTATGTTGTGATCGACTGTGTCGAATGCAGCACTGAGATCCAATAATACTAAGACTGAAGTTCAGCCACTGTCTGTGTTTAAGTGGATGTCGTTGAAAACCTTAACAAGAGCAGTTTCAGTACTGTGATGCTGACGAAAGCCAGACTGGAAGACATCAAAACAGTTATTTTCGGCCAAGAAGCTATTTACCTGTTGATAAACCACTTTTTCCATTATTTTACTTAAAAAGGGGAGGTTTGATATTGGCCTATAATTTTTCATTATTTCGGGGTCTAAACTAGCCTTCTTTAGGAGTGGTTTAATAACTGCAGTTTTTAGGGCTTGTGGGAAGACACCTGAGAGAAGGGATGTGTTTACAATTTGTAAAAGGTCAGTGATCATGCAGTGTGAAATATTTTTGAAAAAGTGTGTTGGTAGAATATCTAAGCAGCATGAGGATGTTTTCAGATGTTGTATAATATCTTCTAAGCTTCTTTGGTTAATTGAATGAAATTGTGTCAAGATATTTGGATGGATGTTATTTAAAGATGGGGACAACACACATCCTGTGGTTGGTGTGGAGCCACCAACTGCTTGTATAATTTTCTGAATTTTGTCAGCAAAAAATAATGCAAATTGATTGCATGCCCAGGTGGATTGGAGCGTAGCAGTTACTGACACCGGAGGGTTTGTTAGCCTGTCCACGGTAGCAAATAAGGCGCGTGTATTGTTATTGTTTTTGATTATGATGTCAGAGAAGAAGGCCTGCCTTGCATTTCTAAGTTCCAAATTGTAGTTACGAACGTAGAGAAATTAAGTGATTGACAGGAGAGTTTGTAGCTTCCACAGACTCACATGGTGGTCCATCAGTCAGTGAAGGCGATGTCAGTCCTGATGAGGCTATAGAGTGTGTGAGGGAGATGAAGGAGGAGGATGAAGAGCTGACTGTGTACTGTGTTCTGCCTTCCTCAGTAGTATGGAGCTGAATTCAGTGGTTCCTTGTTGAGCTGAAGTGGAGGAAGAGGAACTCAAAGAGGGAATCTGCTCCTCAATAGTCTGTAACTCTGGTTGGTCTGACTCCGACTGCTGAAGCTTCATAATAGTTTCAGCTGAACCTGTGAAGTGATTTCCTCCAGTTGTGTTCTGAAGGGACCACTTACCACTCAGTCTGACAGGAAGAATGATTACTGCACCAAGAACTCTTGTAATGAACCGATGACACGTGGCTGTTGTTCAAACACACCTGAACACATGTGGACCTCTGCTGGTAAAGGCATGAAGCTGCTAAGCACCCAGATACACAAAGAATGTAATAAATGAGTCCAACATGTCTGATCTGATACTGGTCCTGTAGCTGCAGACCTGAGAGCAGCAGCATGGTCTTCATCTGTGTGCACATGTACAGGTGTATGAATGTTGTGCTGACATGTGGATGATGTCTGCAGAAGGCTGACATGATGATCCACAACAACACAATGACAAAGAGAAAAGCTCATTGATGAGGACATCGTCATGTTGAGCTACACGTTTAAACCTCAACACGTCTGATTGATTAGGAATGGATTCTGATCTCCATCTTTTATTCTTTATTCAGGTTGGTGGACTGCAGCTTGACAGAGATCAGCTGTTCTTCTCTGGCCTCAGCTCTGAAGTCCAACCCCTCCAGTCTGAGAGAACTGGATCTGAGTGAGAACAAACTGAAGGATGCAGGAGTGAAGCTGCTGTCTGCTGGACTGAAGAGTCCACACTGTAGCCTGGAGACTCTAGGGTCAGTTTACTCTCTGTTAGTATTATAGATATTATATGTTCATTTAATAATTTAAACTAATTTATGAACAAACATAACTTACTGTACATCCATAAAGTTACAAATGTCCTTTTGTTCATATTTTCATGTTTCTTAAACTAAATGTAATCTTCAGTCACAAAGACTACTTGTTAAAGTAAATGAGTCGCCACCTTAACGTGGGGGAGGGGTTCAATGATCCAGGGGGCTTTGTTGTCCAGGGCATCAGCCCCTGGTAGGGTCTCCCAAGGCAAACAGGTCTCGGAAGAGAGACCAGACTAAGAGCGGTTCAAAAAACCCTGATGAATAGTGGCTCACAGAATGTAGCTACTATTCATATGTAGCTACTTATCACCGGTCCTGTTCGTGACTTTCACGGACAGGATATCTAGGCGCAGCCGGGGGGCGGAGAACGTCAGGTTCGGGGATCTCGGGATAGCCTCTCTGCTGTTTGCAGATGATGTGGTCCTGTTTGCCTCCTCGGACCATGACCTCCAGCATTCACTGGGGCGTTTTGCAGCCGACTGTGAAGCGGTGGGGATGAGAGTCAGCACCACAAAATCTGAGATATCAAACATTGCAATATATTGTGATTTATTACCTTTTCATCTGTAACTTATTCAGTTTGTCAACATCTGTTTTATCGATTAAGATAAAGTTTTTCTCACTTCAATTTATTTCTAATAGAGCTAAAGCCAATGAACTAAACATGTATTATCACCGTCAACTATTTATTTAGAATTTGTTTAAGTCATCCATACTGGTGATTTAAATATAAACACACAATTCAAATGATCAGGAAATAAAAGGTTGTATTTTTATTGATGAATAAATCTCTTCATTATTAGTGCTAATGAAATATAATGAGCTCAGAGCGTGTTGTGAAGTTAAACATATTGAACACATTAAAACCTCAACACATCTGATTGATTGTAAATGGATTCTAATCTTCATCTTGTATTCTTTATTCAGGTTGAGGGGCTGCAGCTTGTCAGCGATCAGCTGTTCTTCTCTGTCCTCAGCTCTGAAGTCCAACCCCTCCAATCTGAGAGAACTGGACCTGAGAGACAACAACCTGAAGGCTTCAGATGTGAAGCTGCTGTCTGCTGGACTGGAGAGTCCTCTCTGGAGACTGGAGACTCTCAGGTCAGTAGAGGGTTGGAGTCGGTCCATGCTGGTTCCAGCAGTATTGAACTCAACACAGATCCAGTATTTCCTATAGACCTCCAATGCTGACGGGCTTCAGGATTGGACAGAATGTCAGCCAATCAGATGAGCCAGAAGCTTGTTGTGATCATGTGTGCAGGAAATAAGGCTGTTTACCAGCTGACAGCATCTCCACGTCCTGAGACTGAGGTCCTCAATCATCGATCTGATCGGTTCTCTCTCAGTGGAATGTTTCTAAGGAGATGAGACATTCACATGTCCCTGAGACTGTGTTTTTTATCAGCTCTGAACCCTGATCCATCTCTTCTTCTTCTTCTCTCCTCAGATGGGAGTTATCTCAAACATAGGGAGTCCACCATCATCTGTGTTCCTCTGGACCTGATCAGAGGATCATCAGTGGATCTGGACTCCACCTGGACTTAGTTTAGTCCTTTGGTTCCTTCATGTGTTCGGACCCTGAAGTTTCTCTGCAGATGAGTTGTGTTGATGACATCATCACAGTAGGGCAGTGGTTCTCAAACTTTTTTTGTCAAGCCCCACTTTGGAGGACGAAAAATGTTCGGGCCCCACCGCCCCTACAAAATTGTAACAAAATGGTCCATGCTGAATTTTTATTGAAATAACGATATTTTGTGACTCCTCTATCTGTGCTTTTATTAATAATAGAACAAAGAAAATGTAAGTCACTTTCATGTAAACCAGATTGCTCCATCGGACAAAAACAAAGAAAACGTGCAATCACTTTGTTAGAACAATACAAAGTTGTGCAAAAAAATAACTAATATTTGGCAAAAATAGCTTATTGTAATAGCCTAATTAACATGTTTTGTACTGAATATCTTTTCAGGATAATAACAATAAAGTTCAACCTGTGAAAAACTAAATAAAACCAGTTAAAAATATTTGGCAATAAAGAGTTTTACACTGCATATCTTTTCAAAACAACAATAACGTGCAACCGGTGCAAAACAAAACTAAATTAGTGCAGATATGAGCCTGCTTTCCACTACAAATCTTTGTAAAACGGGGTTGTAGATTTGATACGGCCACTCTCAATTCATGCTCAAAGTTGAGCTTCGATCTGTATTTTGTTTTGAGAGAGGCAACAGCAGAAAAGCCGATCTCACAGAGGAAGCTCTGCGCGTCATCACCGCCGTCCTGCCGGTTTGAATCAAACGGCTGCTGATCCACCTGAAGTAGCGCTGGCAGCGGCCTCATTCAGACGCTGTTGTGCGGCTACGGATGATATTATGAACCCGGACACGGGGGCGTTTGATGGTCCGACATTAGAGGGACTTCCACAAGAAGTTTAAAGCAGAACTAGTGGTTAGTTTAATGGTGGATGGGGGAAACGGTACTGTTTTTACCTAGATAAGCCCCGCCCCCTTCAAGGGGCGAGTAAAGCCAGTAGCGAATGACGCGAATTAACCACATAAAGTCGAGCGACTAAACTCACGCGAGTAACACACCATTAGGTCTACAAGTGTGAGTCGAAACTCGCAAAAGGATCTGTCGCGGTCGCGCATGCGGAACCGTAACGGCGTAATTTAAACTACAGATTTGAAAATGCGAAATGCATTCTGGGATATTGGCTGTCTCAAGTACGCACAAGTCTCATCATCCCCGGTAAAATGGGCGGATCAAATCACATCCGGGCATTTTCACAATTATTTAAAAAATATATATATATATATTCTACATTTCCCCAACCCTCTCACGCCCCACCTGTAATACCTCCGCGCCCCACTAGAGGGTCGCGCCCCACAGTTTGAGAACCACTGCAGTAGGGGAACAGGTTTAAATGCTCCTGCTTTGCATCCTGTTGCAGCGCCTCCTTGTGGATGATGGAGTTCTGCACTGCATGGACTCATATTTCTCACTAACAGTGGGCATTGCTATCACGTGTATAAAGTGACCTTATTACCGCCAGTACCAGCCTCTCCTCGTGTTATAACAGATGCATATTAGCTTGTAACAGAGGAGATAAAACCTGAATTTAATCAGGGCTTCACTTTAGTTCCGCAACTGACAAACAGATTCATATTTACAGTGAATATCCATGAATCATGTGACCAGGAGAATAATGACCTGACTCTTTAGTTTATTAGTTTCATGTCTGAACTCTAAGGAGCTTCTTCTTCTTGACTCAGTCGTTATCACAACGTTCTGGTTCTGGTTCCACGTGATGGATTCACTTTAGTTTTAATGTTCTAACCGGGTGAGAAAGGATTCACTAACATGCCATCAAACTATTAAATGTTTAAGTTATTTATCAAGGTTTTTATATCTTTATGTATTTTATATTAAAAGCTCTTTTTCATTTTGGGACAATAAAGTTGATGAAAAATTCATCTGAAATGGAGCCGTGGTCTCTTCATGCAGTCACATCCTGACTTTGACTGGTAATAAAACTTCTCTTTTTCAGGACCCCCAAACTGTTAGAGATGGAGCCGGGACCCCCAACCGTGTATAACAGTGTTTTTAATTAAACTGGCCCAGTAACATGTATAAACATACCTTGTTATTGTGCATTCAATACTAAGCTATTCAAATAATACAGTTTCATACATTCATGTTTTTATTCTAAACTGGTGCAGTGAGCAGGGCGGCCGTGCTGCTGCCTGTTCATAAACATAATAACAACATTGTCAATTGCATGATAATCATGCATACAAGCTATTCAAACTGACCTTTTTATTTTTATATATGTATTTATTTACTAAACGATTACATTGACTTCCTCCGATTCATGTTAATGTGTATTTCAAGACATTTCAATTTGTGGAAAAAAAAAAACATTCCATCATCTGAACTGCTTATCCTATTCAGGGTCGGGGGTGCCGAAGCCGATCCCAGCTGACATTGGGCGAAGGCAAGGTTCACCTGGACCGCCTCCAATGAACATGAGCTGCATGTCTTTGGACTGTGGGAGGAACCGGAGAACCGGAGGGAACCCACACTGACACGGGGGGGAACATGCATACTCCACACAGAAGGCCCGCCCAGACCGGGATCCGAACCCCGGCCCCTCTTGATGTGAGGTGAAATGAAAATTGTTTAATCAACCAAATATTTCATGGTGGCTTTCTGCTGGATCTGGGTCTGTCCATGGTGGACTGGTCTCTGCTGGATCTGTGTCTGTCCACGGTGGACTGGTCTCTGCTGGATCTGGGTCTGTCCACGGTGGACTGGTCTCTGCTGGATCTGGGTCTATCCATCGCATCTCGAAATAGACAAACTTCTCTCTGATGGTCTCGTGTACTGATGTGGGTCAGATAGAGGATCAGGACTAAACTTCCCAACCAGATAACGGTTCTTCAGTCACCTTATGCTCATGAAGGTTGTTGGAGCTGAAATGTCCCAGAATCCCCGGCGTTGCCCTCACGTGGTCGGGCCTCTCCTCTGACACGAGTGTTTGTAGAAGCAGGACCGCTGGCTGAAGCGCCGGTCGCAGCCGGAGCAGCGGTACGGTCTCTCGCCGGTGTGCGTCCGCAGGTGCACCGTCAGGTTCCCCTTCTCCACGAAGCCGCGGCCGCAGAAGGCGCAGGCGAACGGCTTCTCGCCCGTGTGGCTGCGGACGTGCCGCACCAGCGTCGCCCTGCGGCCGAAGCTCTTGCCGCAGACGGTGCAGCCGTGCGGCCGCTCGCCCGAGTGGATCCGCATGTGCGTCCTCAGGTTCCCCCGCAGGGTGAAGCTCTGGCCGCAGACGCTGCAGCGGAACGCCGCCTCCTCGTGGCCCCGGAGGTGCCGCTGTAGGCTCTCCGTCGGCTCCAGGCGTCTCCCGCACAGGCCGCAGTCTCTCGGGTGCGTCGCTGCGTGGGTGAGCAGGCGACTCCGCCTCCGGAAGGACTCGCCACAAACCTTACAGCCGAACGGCGGCGGAGTCCGGCGGCGCTCCGACAGATCGGTCCTGCTCCGAGCTGCACTTGATGCTCCTTCTTCCGTCGCCTCTGGTTCCCGAGGGCCCGCGGTCTCTCTCCGGTAGTCTCCACTGTCCTCGGTGTCGGAGGACTCGGCGAGCGGGCGGCCACCGCTCGCTGCTTCCGGACCGCCAGCTGGACCAAAGGCCCCGTTTGGTTCTGGAGCGGCGCCGCACTCGACGACAACTTCTGTTTTAATCTGAGCCGGCGAGGCGCCGCCGTCCGGCTCCTCAGGTTTGATCCAGGAGGAAGCCTGCAGACCGGCTGGAGGGGGGCACAGGACAGAAGACAAGGGGTTTAAAATCCTTAAGAATAAATCCAGAACGAACTCTGATGTGTTTGCAGGTTATCTGATTTAATTTATTACCTAATGAGACCTTTTCAAGACTAATATTTTAGATACATTTGGCGTAAAATCCTGCGGTTGTTACTCCTTCTATTTGAGTCTGAGACCTTAAGTTAATTTAGCTGATAATACTTTGAGAGCTTTTAAATGTAACTTTGTTTTAACTGTATTATTTACTTTGGTGCAGAATTAAGGCTTAAACGAGATGATTTGCTCATTAATATATTTTGTGGTACTATTGTCTTTGTCATGAGTACTTTCACACAGAACGGTATATTTGTTTATTTATATATAAACAGTATTATACAAAAAACAGATGATAATTAACAATAGACAACTTCATTACACTGATGCTTTGGTCATTTTATCAAAATAAAGAAGCATTAAAAACATTTCTCATCTATGAGTCACCTTTTTGTTTCTTTAATTATGTTTATTAATTAATTTGTATTTTTGTTATTGTGTTTACTTTGTCTCCCTCTTATTAATATGATTGTGTACATGGGAGGTAAATATAAACACAATAACAAAAATACAAATAAAGTCAAATAGAATAAATATATATTTAGTTAGACATGTAATAACAAAATAAAATACACAGTTTAACAAAACAAAGAAGCATTAAACTGTTTAAAGGGACTCGAACCCGCGGTCCGGCTCCTCTCCTCCGACCTCAGGCCGTGCAGCTGGCGCCGCTGGTGGTCGATCTGCTCCCGGTACCGGGCCACGGTCCTCCCGAACTCCCCGAGGATGTCGTCCACCGCCGCCGCCAGCCGCTGCTGCAGGAACCCCCGCAGGGTCTCCATCTCCTCCGGCCCGGGGGGCGACGCGTGCCGGTCGGCCGACATAAACCGACCAAAAGGACCTTTAATTAAAAGTTGTTTGTGTTCAACGCGGACCGGCTGCTTCAGAAAAGACGGTCCGGCTGAGTTCCGGCAGGAAATGGTGTCGTAAAGAAACAATGTGTGATGATCAAAGGTTCCGGGGGGACAAAAGTTATTTATATTTTAAAAAGCTGACAGCAAGCAGTATTTTATTTATTCAGTCGTTTTAGTTTCTTTCACATCTGTTCAGATCCTTTTAGTAAAAATAATTAAATACTCTTTTACAAGTACAAACCTTGCATTCAAAATCCCACCAAAGTAAAAGAACAGACGTATTATTAGGAAAATGTACTTAAAGCATCAAACGTTTGCTAAATTAATTAGCATAATATGTAAAGTGCTTCAAATTCAACAAAGTAAATCAACTCATATTTAACGAACACAAATAAAAGTAACAAATTAACAAAGTTTTATTTTGAAGGTTAAAACCGGGCCCCGGAAGTACTTGACCGCTCTGACAAGATGGCGTCTCTCTGAAGAGGCTTCGTTTATTTAGCGACGTTCCTCCCGTTTAAACACAAACTGACGCAATCTGTCCGTTTCAACGGGATCAGTGGCCGTTTGAAAATGTCTAAAGTCCAAATGCTGAGATCTTTAGTCAACCAGCGACTAACTGCGGCTGCTGAAGAGATATTTGGGCTGTTTGAAAGAACGATAGCAGAGTACGAGGAGGAACTTTCTGCTTCTAGAGAGGAGAACGAGCGACAACGGAGACTACTGGACGCTGCTCTCAACCCGGAAGTCCGGTTACACAGAGCAGGTTGGTTCTGTTGGTTTCTGCATCACTTTGACCGGATGGAACCGGTTCTGACTAACATGAAGTCATGTGACCTGGTGGAATCGATCGGTGCGCAATGCATGCTGGTTAGATTTGTGTCCGATTTGATCCCGCCTTGCTCTGACGTCATGCACACGTGGTCAACGATAATCTAACGAGAGCGAGGCGGCCGTCGATTTTAGAGCCAGGCAGCAGCTCTCCACCGACTGCCTGGCCCAGTGCATGATGGGAAACGCCTGGCTCTCGCCACATTAGAGAGCTGATTGGGTCTTAGATTTGAGATATTTATAAACACATATGAATAAATCAGAATGTGATCTGTAAACTACAAGTAGACTACAGATCTAACAGGAAGTGACTGTTTTGATGATGATGATGATGATGATGATGATGATGATGATGATGATGATGATGATGATGACGATGACGCTGCCCTCGTCTGGACTCCAGGAGAGAAGCAGCTCTTTAGAACGAGCCTGCTACTCCTGAACACCGTGTTTTGTGTTTTTCAGCGTTTCCTGCAGACCTCAAGAAGTTTCCGGTGGTTAAAGAAGAGGTTCCCCCTGAGCAGCAGCACTGGAGCTTCAATCTGGACCAGGAGGACCCAGAGCCCCCCCACATTAAAGAGGACCAGGAGGAACTTTGGACCAGTCAGGAGGGAGACCAGATTCAAGGGCTGGAGGAGGCTGGTATCAAGTTCTCATTCACTGTGAAGAGTGATGATGATGAAGAGGAAGCTCAGTCCTCACAGCTTCATCAAAGACAAACTGAACAGATGGAAACAGAAGCTGGTGGAGAGGACTGGGGAGGACCAGAACCAGACAGCATCTCAGATCCAGGTAGACCTCCAGGACCAAATAAAACGTCACACTCCCCTGAGACTGAAAACCGTGATGATGGTTTGAAGCTCTGGTTGGAAACCCGGTCCAGTTTGAATACGCTGAGAAACAATGAAGTCGGGGATGCCTCCAACGGGCCCTTTAGCTCCTCCGAGTGTAAAGCGCCGGTCGGCCCGGACCGCCTGCAGGTCCACGGGGACCCGGGACAGAAAACATCCACGTGCCAGTTTTGTGGTAAAACGTTTCAAAAGGGCTCCAACTTGACGAGGCACTTGCGAGTCCACACGGGGGAGAAACCCTTCAGCTGCTTCGTGTGCAACACCAGCTTCTCCCTGCGGTCCACCTTGGTGAATCACATGCGAGTCCACACGGGGGAGAAACCCTTCAGCTGCTCCGTTTGTGGAAGGAGATTTTCAAAAAAGACCAATCTGACCGCACACGTGGTCATCCACACCAAACAAAAATACATAAAAGTACATTAGAGTGTAGCTCATGCTGGATATGTTATGTTTCTTACTGTGATGTCATCTCTCTTGTTTCTGCTGTTGTTGCGTCTATTGTTTGTTTTTACCATGTTAAGTGCTATACAAATAAGTGTATAATTATTATTGATTATTAAAGGAGGAAGTGGTTATTTAGTTTTTTTTGTGGACAACTTTACTGGGAAAAAACTGGCTGCTGGGGGAGAATACATCCTGAAGGTGGCAGCACTGCAGCGTCATGGGTGAGAACTGCCGTAAAACCGCGAAGAAGAAGAAAAAAGAAGAAGAAACACCGGAAGTCTTTTTCTGACAGGCTAACCAGGTTAGTTTGATCCGAGAAGAGGGTTGAACCCGAGCTTTCTCCCCCGTTCGGCCCTCTCGCCCATCACGTGCCACCGAAGCGTGCACGCGCTCCTCTGCGTGCACGTTGTGCGCGTTTCAGACTGAACGCGAAACGAAGCGCGCCCGCGAGAGATAGACGGCCACGGAACGCGGCCGCGCATCGCGCGCGCGCCGGACTCGCTAACCGACCGAGACTGGTCGGTCACCGTCACGACGCACGTGTCCGAGTGGACTCTGAGCTGGTGTCCGTGTATTGAACACGTCCGGATTGTCTCCCGGCGTCGCGCGCAGCTCCCGCAGTCCGCGCGCCAGCAGGAAGTAGACGGTGAAACAGCCCGTGGGTCCAAATTCTGTTGAGTGACTGCGGCGGCTGGAGACATATTTGGGCTTTTCAACCCGGATGTCCGGATAGCAGGTTTTGATCTCTTTCAGTGTTTTATTGTCTTTTTGAACTGTGATTTAATGAAGTAAAAGTACTGATACCACACTGTGGAAATGTGTCTCAGTCACTTGTATTCTCTGTGCAGGACACAGTGACTCAGTCACCATTTAAAGTATTTCTGCATGCACCATTAATGTGTATTATTTGTGTAATATGTAGCTTTTGAGTGCATTGTTTATAGTTGTGATCAGCATGAAAACAATAACACATTTGCACATGCTTTATTAACGTGTCACCGTTCCTCTCCAGGTTTGGTGACCTAGCGAGGTCCTTCTTGCTCGTTTGACAGATTAGACTCCGCCCCCTTTTGTCCGTCACGATGCCACGCTACAGATCAAATCCGGACAAGCGCAGAAAAAAGGACGCGGAGAGGAAGAAAAGAGCTCGCATGGCGGAAACTCTCCAACAAAGAGAGAGTCGCCGGAAAAAGGACGCGGAGAGAAAGAAAAGAACTCGTTCGGCGGAAACGCTGCAGCAAACCGAGTGTCGCAAGAAAAAGGACTCGGACAGACGGAAAGTGGCTCGCATGACAGAAACGCAGCAACAGGCCGAGTACCGGCGGGCGCTTTATATAATAAAGAAACGCCAGCAGCTAGCCAACGAGACGCCAGAGGCTGCGAAGCGCCGCAAAGACTCGCACAGGATAGCCATGGCCCAGCGCAGAGCCCAGCACAAGGCGGAGGCAGCAGAACCCGGTGGAGTCCTGCACAGACGGGCGATGGCGCGGCACCGAGCGCACGAGTCGGCGGAGGCAACGGAGCGGCGCCGGGCGCTGCACAGGCAGTCGATGGCGCGGCACCGAGCGGGGCAAACGCCGGAGGCAACGGAGCGGCGCCGGGAGCTGCACAGGCAGGCGATGGCCCGGCGCCGGGCGTGGCAGAAGGCGGAGGCTGCGGGACGCGGTCGGGCCTTTCACATACAGCGCAGAGCCGCCTGTCCTCCACGTGAGTGTTTCCACTTCACTTGTTTCACTGTTTTCACGGCCGCTAGGAGCTGTGGTCAGAAGGTCATCGGTGCCTGTCGTGGCGGCAACCCGAGAACCCGGTGGTGGACACCAGGGGTGAGGGAAGCTGTCAAGCTGAAGAAGGAGGCCTTTCGGGCTTGGTTGGCCCAGGGGTCTCCTGAAGCAGCTGACAGGTACAGGTAGGCCAGAAGGACTGCAGCTGCGGTGGTCTCGGATGCTAAAACTTGGGCATGGGAGGAGTTTGGGGAGGCCATGGAGAAGGACTTTCTGTTGGCCTCAAGGAGGTTCTGGCAAACCATCCGACGACTCAGGAAGAGAAAGCAGGGCCTTCCCCAGGCTGTTATCAGGGGGCTCCTGACCCAGCACTTTGAGGAACTCCTAAACTCCCGGGGGTGGTTGCACCTATATCCCTGACAGAGGCCACTAAGGTAGTCAAAAAGCTCCTTGGTGGCGCCGGGGGGTTGAGATCCGCCCTGAGATGCTGAAGGCGCTGGACATTGTATGGCGGTGATGCACCTTTTCAATGTCGCAGTGCCCATGGACTAGCAGACCGGGGTGGTGGTTCCCATCTTCAAGGAAGAGGTTCGGAGAGTCCTCGAACTATCAGGGTATCACACTACTCAGCCTCCTGGGGAAAGCTTATGCCAGGATGCTGGAAGGGAGGCTCCGACTGTTTGTTGAACCTTGGATTCAAGACGAGCAGTGTTGATTTTGTCCTGGTCGTGGAACAGTGGACCAGCTCTTTACCCTCGCAAGACCTGGGAGTTTGCCCAACCAGTCTACATGATCATTGTAGACTTGGAGAAGGCTTTCGACCGGGTTTTTGGGGGGTTGCTGCGGGAGTATGGGGTGCCTGACTTGTTGCAACGGGCCTTCCGGTCACTACACCTGCAGTAGGAGCTGTTTTCGTATCCTCGGTAGTAAGTCAGACTAGGGCTGGGCGGTATGGCCAAAAATTCATATCACGGTATTTTGTACGATTCTGGCGGTTTCACGGTATATCACAGTATTAACATTAATTTATTGACGCCGAAAAGGACCTGCGGCCACCTGAACAGCTGTTCACCGCTCGTTGGCCAACTCCCTCGCAACTGCCCAGCAAGCTGTGAACAGCCGTTTGTGTGGCTTGACTTCTGGTCTGTCTCTTCCGGGTTTTTTTCACCTGCATTCCCCTGGGTCCTAAGTCCCTCCAGGTTCAGCTTCTTTGCAATACATCGTTTTCTAAACTACGGACTTTTCAAACCCTCCAGCCAGCAGACACAGCTCCTCTCTGGGCAACACGTTGTGTTGGTGCATCTCTGCTCTCTCTTGTTCCTCCTGCATCGCTCTGTTGTTTAATGTAGCGACGGAGTTTAAACTTGTTGTGGTAGTGTGCGGGCTGTACCCAGCATGCAGTTCGGCGGAGTAAATTTAATAAATGTACAATTATTAGTGTTACAAATTGTTTGTCACAAACTGTTGTTTTGTGGTGTTGTGCCCTGTTAAAGCGCGTTAGTTGCGGGTTATTAATTGTTATAAAAATTAAAACCATGACTCAATGCACATAACACAAGTAGCTCCGACCGCTTCGCTAGTGACTACGGCTGGGCACCGGTGTGCCGGTATGTGAAAAGGTCATACCGTACGTAAATTTGACACCGGTATACCGGTTGAAACGGTATACCGCCCAGCCCTAAGTCGGACACGTTCCTGGTGGGTTTTGGCCTCCGCCAGGGCTGCCCTTTATCACCGGTCCTGTTCGGAGAATGTCAGGTTTGGGGGTCTCGGGATCGCCCGTCTGCTATTCGCAGATGATGTTGTCCTGGTGGCCTCTTCAGGCGGGCCAAGTCTTAGAGATAGGGTAAGGAGATGAGTTTCCCCTGTAGGGCTCAGCCTTAGAGATAGGGTAAGGAGATGAGTTTCCTCTGTAGGGCTCAGCCTTAGAGATAGGGTAAGGAGCTCGGACATCAGGAGGGAGCTTGGAGTTGAGCCGCTACTCCTTCGTGTCGAAAGGAGTCAGCTGGGCTGGTTCGGGCAATCGGGCGCCCAGGAGGCATCAGGGAGCCTCCCACTGGAGGTTTTCTGGGCATGTCCAACTGGTAGGAGGCCCCGGGGAAGACCCAGGACACGCTGGAGGGATTATATCTCCCAGCCGGCAATTATTTTCAACACATTACAACACAATTCAACACAACTCCTCGACCTTGGTCATGGTGGCTACAGCACTTAAAAGAACAAACTTAATAATTCTCAAAATTCTGACCTTTGCTTTTTTATTAAAAACATTTACTTGTACTTTTACTTTCAATACTTAAGAACAGTAATTATCAGATACTTTAAGACTTACTCAAGTAGTATTCTAATAGGTGACTTTCACTTTTACTGGAGTAATTGTATCTTTACTTTTACTCAAGTATAGCTTTTGGGTACATTATACACCACTGATGACAATCAACAACAATGCCCCCATGTACTTTAATCTGCAAAGGCCAGCTTGAAGCCGCTCTTTGGTTTGATGATCCTCATGGATGATGGGGGTGAACGAAGGGCCTGAAAGCAGCAGGGGGACAAACAGTGTGGGTGGAGGTGGTGGGGGGAGGTATGCATGGCCCGGAGCACGTAGAGACCCCCTTGTGGACTTAAATGGAAGTGTTTCCAGGCCCCAGACCCCTTTAGAAAACATGTCATTTTACTAGCGTGGTCCAACAGTCTGCTCCAGGAGGGGCCGGTGGAGCACAATAATCACTAATAATTTATACCCTTTCAGGTATTGCGGTAACAATTTTGGGTTAAGTGTGTCGCCCGAGGACGCATGGACACAAACTAACGGAGCCGGGGATCGATCCTGGCCAAAGGATGTGACTCTGCTCCTGGTGTTTGCTCTCTAGGTCATTAGATTTATATTACTCATGCACTAATGTTTTTCATTATCCTCCACAGATGTCCAGCAGCTGTTGATGAGAAGGGAGGTTGTTCCCCCTGAGCAGCAGGAGGTGAGCTCCAGTCTGGACCAGGAGGACCCAGAGCCCCTCCACATTAAAGAGGAACAGCAGGAACTCTGGGCCAGTCAGGAAGGAGAGCAGCTTCCAGGGCTGGAGGAGGCTGGTTTACATTTCCCCTTCACTTCTGTCTCTGTGAAGAGTGAAGATGATGATGATGATGATGATGATGAAGAAGAGGAAGCTCAGTTCTCACAGCTATATGAAAGCCAAACTGAGGAGAACAGAGAGGCTGAGCATTTGAAGACAGAAGCTGATGGATCAGAACCAGCCAGGAAATCAGATCGAGGTAGTCTTTTAGTACCAGCTACCCATGAAACCTACTCTGAATGTGAGACTGATGACAGTAGAGATTGGGAGGAGAGTCGTGAACCTCAGTCCGATTTAAACCCTCTGCAAAACAATGAAGTACCTGTAAGTGATGTGAACTCTGAATGTGCTGGAAGCTTTGGTAACAGGAAACATCTGAAAAAAAACACTAAATCTGAAACCGGAGGGAAATTATTTCTTTGTTCAGTTTGTGGCAAAAGATTTGCACGCCAAAGTGTTCTGAGACGACACTTGACTGTCCACACAGGGGAGAAACCATTTAGTTGTTTGGTTTGTAGTAAAAGATTTGCACATGATTTCAATCTGAGAACACACTTGACTGTCCACTCCGGGGAGAAACCATTTAGCTGTTCAGTTTGTAATAAAACATTCACACTGAAGCAAAATCTGAGACGACATTTGGCCACTCACACAGGGGAGAAACCGTTTAATTGTTTAATTTGTGGTAAAACGTTTGCACAAAAGGGACATCTGAGACGACACTTGACTGTCCACACAGGGGAGAAACCATTCAGTTGTTCATATTGTAGTAAAAAATTCACACAAAAAGGAGATCTGGAACGACACCTGACTGTCCACACGGGAGAAACCACTTAGTTGTACAGTTTGCAACAAAAGATTCACTCGGCTCTGTTATGTAAAAAGTCACAAGTGTGTTGGTTAGAACAGCAGAAAGGAATGAGTCTTCATGGTTGAAGGACTCAAGGAAAGACTCAACACAGATCAGTTCAAATCTGTCCGCCGGGCACAGACTCACAAATAAGCTCTCTTGAATCAGCTGAGATGACGCTACACAACAGTTTAGAATCTGTTATTTGTTTTTGTCTTTGTTTTGCATGTGTCATTAAAATAATTATTTAACAATATCAAGCTTTTTGAGTGTGATCTATAATAAAATAAGATAATCCTTTATTAGTCCCGCAGTGGGGAAATTACAGGATTACAGCAGCATTGCTCAGTACGTAAAGATAAAATAATATGTACACTGAATAAAGTGCAAGAAATTATTCTGGTTTTAAGCTAATTTAGAAGCCGCAAAGCAGTCCCTGCAAAAGAAGCTGCAAAAAATAGCTGCACGAATGTTGCAGTCAATTTCAGTGAATCAGAAACTAAAGGTAATATTAAAAAGAAGTTGAAGGAAATGTGTCAGAAACAATGGGAGGAAGGAAAATGATAATGGTTTTACAGAGTTCAGAGGAAAGAGGGATACATTAAACATGCAGGAAGGAACAGGAAATGAAAAAAATATATAAATACTTAGATTTAGACACACTGGGCTTAACCGCACTAAGAAACATAGGAAAACATGATACAAGACAATGTGACTATTGTGGACAAGAGAAAACAATATAACGTGTTATTGTCCACAAATTTAATATGACAATGTTGAAATATTATTTTGATAGTCTCCAATGAAATCAACATTGAAGCTTCTCGATGCTTTTATGTTGAGGGTTACCCGCCAAATCTGACGTGAAATCCACATATAAGCTTCTACGGGCTTTTATTTTGAAGGTGACCCGCTAGCTGCAGCTCACCCGGATGTCCTCCATTAGCAACATGGCGGCTACCGTCAGTAGAAGCAGCAGCGCCTCGTCGTTGCGTTGGTAAAGTGTCTAAACGGGCTTTGTGACGGAGTTTGTGGAGGAAACGTTTCTGTCGTTGTGAAAATGTCTAAAGTCCAAATGCTGAGATCTTTAGTCAACCAGCGACTAACTGCGGCTGCTGAAGAGATATTTGGGCTGTTTGAAAGAACGATAGCAGAGTACGAGGAGGAACTTTCTGCTTCTAGAGAGGAGAACGAGCGACAACGAAGACTACTGGACGCTGCTCTCAACCCGGAAGTCCGGTTACACAGAGCAGGTTGGTTCATGAAGCGGTTCTGAAGCCTCGAGTTTAGTGAGTCCGCCATCTTGGATTACGGCCGTTGCCATGTTTTTTTCGTCCAGTGAACGGATGTTGCCATATTTGGAAGGCGGTGGCGTGACGTAGTAATGCCAGATACGGCTTTAGTAGCGGAAGCGACCTGTCAATCACAGTAGCCCCGCCCCTAAAGCGTCCCCTGCTTTATGGTCTGTTTGACTCTAAATGAGCATAATTTACTAAATGAACATCATGCTGTATTGAAGAATACTTGAAACTAGAGATTGAGACATAAACTCATGTTTACAATGTTTACTGAGGGAATACATCAAGAGAGAAGTAGAGTCATTTATATAGACTTCTATACAACCAGAGGAGTCGCCCCCTGGTGGTCAGGAGAGTGAATGCAACTTTAACACATGAAGCATATACTTCTATACAACCAGAGAAATCGCCCATAGGTGGTCAGGAGAGATAATGCAGCTTTAACACATGAAGCATAGACTTCTATACAACCAGAGGAGTCGCCCCCTGGTGGTCAGGAGAGAGAATGCAGCTTTAACACATGAAGCATAGACTTCTATACAACCAGAGGAGTCGCCCCCTGGTGGTCAGGAGAGAGAATGCAGCTTTAACATATGAAGCATATACTTCTATACAACCAGAGGAATCGCCCCCAGGTGGTCAGGAGAGATAATGCAGCTTTAACACATGAAGCATAGACTTCTATACAACCAGAGGACTTGCCCCTTAAATATCACACACTCTTCATTAGAGCAAAACATTAAAAAAATAACTGAATGCAACATTTTGACTGATGTTGCTATTGTGATATTAGAGGGAATGATACATTTTACACAATTAGTTTAATTGAAAAACATCTGATTATGGTGTGATTTGTAGGGGGGCTGGGCACTGAATAAATCTATTATTATAAACCTGTAGAATATGATGGGGCGACTGTGGCTCAGTGGTTAGCAAGTCGGTCTTTCAATCAGAGGGTCGGTGGTTCAAACCCCGGCTCCGGCAGTCTGCGTCGTTGTGTCCTTGAGCAAGACACTTAACCCTCATTGCTCACCGTTGCTGTGTCTACTGTATATCATGTAAGTCGCTTTGGATAAAAGCGTCAGCTAAATGAAATGTAATGTAATGATCAGTAGTCCAGGACTTCTCTGCAGAATCTCAGTAATTTAAGATGCTATTTTGACGCATTTTAAGAATTCATTATTTTTCTCCAGATTTAATCCCAGTGTTGCCTCTTGGTACATCTTCACCTCCCATCTGCTCGTCAGAGCCAACTAATGTTTTATTGCTTAATCTGGCTTCATAATTTAATAATCAATTATATGAACAGATCTCTACATTAATTAATTATTTTTTGAATCCTTTACCTACAATTTAATCCAATTTCTTATGAATTGTGCAGCCCCAGTCTTTGTTTGGAAACATTTTTCATGCAGTTGATATTTTATATTTTTTCACAATGTCTCTCACAGACACCGAGAGAAGCAGGTTGTGATCTTTCCGTGGTCATCAATATATAGGCATGTATTTAACTGTTAGAGATTCATAAGACCTACGAATGTGTTTTATTGTTCTCCACAGACGTCCAGCAGCTGTTGGTTAAAGGAGAGGTTCCCCCTGAGCAGCAGGACTGGACCTCTAGTCTGGACCAGGAGGACCCAGAGCCCCCACACATTAAAGAGGAACAGGAGGACCCAGAGCCCCCACACATTAAAGAGGACCAGGAGGACCTAGAGCCCCCCCACATTAAAGAGGAACAGGAGGACACAGAGCCACCCCACATTAAAGAGGAACAGGAGGACCTCTGGACCAGTCAGGAGGGAGACCAGCTTCAAGGGCTGGAGGAGGCTGGTATCAGGTTTTCATTCAATGTAAAGAGTGAAGATGATGATAAAGAGGATTGTGGAGGACCAGAATCAGACAGGATGTCAGATCCAGAACGACATCCAGGACAAGATAGTGATGAGACTTCACAATCCTCTGGATGTGAGACTTGTAACAGTAGAGATTGGGTGGAGACTCTGGAACCTCAGTCAGATTTAAACCTTCAAAACAATGAAGTACCTGAACGTGATGTGACCTGTAGTACTGGAACAACATCAATCAGCTGGTCCGAATGTGATGGAAGCTCCGACCACAAGAGTTGTCTAAAGAGACACTCTGGAATCAAGACAGTCGTGAAACTATTTAAATGCTCTTTTTGTGACAAAAGATTTGGATGCCATAGTGATCTGAAAAGACATGTGCGCAGCCACACGGGGGAGAAACCATTCAGTTGTTCAGTTTGTGGTAAAAGATTCAGTCGAGCAGAAAGTCTGAAAGAACATTTAATTTTACACACAGGGAAGAAACCATTCAGTTGTTCAGTATGTGGTAAAAAATTCTCACGAGCTCAAACTTTGAAACAACATTTCATTGTTCACACTGGGGAGGAACCATTCAGTTGTTCAGTTTGTGGTAGAATATTTGCACGAAACGGACACCTGAAACGTCACATGAGTGTCCACACAGGGGAGAAACCATTTCAATGCTCAATTTGTGGTAAAACGTTCACACGAGCACAAAGTCTGAAACGACATTTGATTGTCCACACTGGAAAAACAAATTAGTCTTTCAGTTTTCGACAGAAGATTCTCTCGTCTATGGTATTTCAAAAATCACAATTGTATTAACGAGAGCGTCAGAAATAAATGAGACATGGTAAACACTTAAAAATTGTCAGGCTGATACAGACTCCAAAATAAGTTTATTCAGCTGAGATGAAGCTACTCTTCAATTTAAATGCTGTTGGGATTTGTTCATCTGATTTTGGCTGTTATGTTTTGTCATGTATGTATTAATTATAATTGTTTTAAGTTGTGAAAGTGTTCCATGTCCTCTATGCGACTGGTTATGATTACATGACATTTATCTGACGCTTTTATCCAAAGCGACTTACATGCTATACAGTAGACCGTAGACACAGCAACGGTGAGCAATGAGGGTTAAGTGTCTTGCTCAAGGACACAACGACATGAACTACCGGAGCCGGGGATCGAACCACCGATCCTCTGATTGAAAGACCGACTTGCTAACCACTGAACCACAGTCGCCCCATATTTGTTATTTTTGTTTGTTTGCCTGTTTTTGATGAATAAATCATAAGAAACACAAACGTTGCCTGCGTGTATCACATCATCAAAGTGGCCCTTTGTTTCATGTTACATTTTTACATTTAGATGTTTATGACAAATATCGACTCAGCTGTTATTTAGGAATTATTTTGTTTCCTAAACAGATGTTTAAAAATGTATTTCAACAAATTACAAAATATGTGGATTTCAGATCCAGATCCACATTAGAACCAAATACTGCTGAATGTATTTTTATATATTTTTCTGTCAGGTTTGAACACTGAAATAATGAAGTTTCTGTAAAACTGGGGAGAAACCGTAGTTATTTTAACTCCAGCTCTCGTCATGCCAAATAAATACTTTCGTCTATGACTGCACTTCAGTACTATTTTAATCTATTTGTACCTGAATAATATTTGTATTTCCTGTCACTACTTAATACTTTTACTTCACATCAGAGCAGATGAAAGTATTGTCTTTTTCTACTACAACAGTGAAATGCTGCATACATATTATTCCATCAGTTATATTATTTAAATAATTAGCATTCGCTTCACTGGGACTTGAACAATTTGTTCATAATACTTCAGTAATTTGCCGATGTATATAAACAGATTTAAACAACGCCTTTTGTTTAAATCTGTTTATTTTCCTCTAACTTTTTACACCACTAAATTGTAATTTTTTGTTGTTTATTTATTGTATTTATATAGTCATTGTACTTATTATATTTACTGTATTTATTATATTTATTAATGTTCTACTGTAATTCATATATTTATTGTATTAATTCTATTTATTGTATTTCTTATATTTACTGTATTCATTATATTGATTGTATTTGCTTAATTAATGTATTTATTACATTTATTGTATTTATTATATTTATTGTGTGTATTATATTGTCAGACTGAAAGTTTAAAAAGTGCACAAAGAATTACAGCAAAATTATTCAGATGTTTTCACCAAGTTTTGGAAAGTCATTAAGAATCAACAGAACTAAGGAGGAGGAGGAGAAGAAGAAGAAGGAGGAGGAGAAGAAGAAGGAGGAAAGCAGATAAAAGTGGTTTGGACTTTGCCCTCCAACCAAAGTCCACCTTGCTGGTCTTGCTGCCCTCGTCGCCTCCTGAAGGTCAGAGCCTCAGCTGACAGCAGATGATGAGCTTCATTTGAATAACTCATCTGAAGCTGAGGCTAAAAGGCTGTTGGGTCAAAAACAGCTGACTGGGTTTTGTTTTGTGGGAAAGATTGTTCGTCTCTTGTCTGATCCACACTCGAGACCGGAAGCTGGCCACTACATCGGCCTTGAAATCCACATAGAAGCTTCTACGGGCTTTTATTCTGAAGGTTACCCGCTAAATCTGCCTTAAAATCCAAATATAAGCTTCTAGGGGCTTTTATTTTGAAGGTGACCCGCTAGCTGCAGCTCACCCGGATGTCCTCCATTAGCAACATGGCGGCTACCGTCAGTAGAAGCAGCAGCGCCTCGTCGTTGCGTTGGTAAAGTGTCTAAACGGGCTTTGTGACGGAGTTTGTGGAGGAAACGTTTCTGTCGTTGTGAAAATGTCTAAAGTCCAAAAGCTGAGATCTTTAGTCAACCAGCGACTAACTGCGGCTGCTGAAGAGATATTTGGGCTGTTTGAAAGAACGATAGCAGAGTACGAGGAGGAACTTTCTGCTTCTAGAGAGGAGAACGAGCGACAACGGAGACTACTGGACGCTGCTCTCAACCCGGAAGTCCGGTTACACAGAGCAGGTTGGTCCATGAAGCGGTTCTGAAGCCTCGAGTTTAGTGAGTCCGCCATCTTGGATTACGGCCGTCGCCATGTTTTGTTTTTTTCATCCAATGAACGGATGTTGCCATATTTGAAAGACGGTGGCGTGACGTAGAATGCCGGGTACGGCTCTTTTTAGCCAAAAAGTAAGTCGCTTTGGATAAAAGCGTCAGCTAAATGAAATGTATCATCATGTATCATTTATCAATTTCTTAGTTTTATGACTTTATGTACTTTTGTTATATGTGAAGTTCTCACAAAAGTTATTGAAATAAAACAAGTCAGCATTTCACAAGTCCATTTATCGATCTCCACAACTGGCTGTAGCCTGTAGATGTTTATCTTGATTCATAAGACTTGTGAATGTGTTTTATTGTTCTCCACAGACGTCCAGCAGCTGTTGGTTAAAGGAGAGGTTCCCCCTGAGCAGCAGGACTGGAGCTCCAGTCTGGACCAGGAGGACCCAGATCCCCCACACATTAAAGAGGAACTGGAGGACCCGGAGCCCCCACACATTAAAGAGGACCAGGAGGACCCAGAGTCCCCCCACATTAAAGAGGACCAGGAGGACCCAGAGCCCCACCACAATAAAGAGGACCAGGAGGACCCAGAGCCCCCCCTCATTAAAAAGGACCAGGAGGATGGTATCAAGTTCTCATTCACTGTGAAGAGTGAAGATGAGGAAGAGGAAGCTCCGTCCTCACAGCTTCACCAAAGACAAACTGAACAGATGGAAACAGAAGATGATGGAGAGGAAGTCAGATCCAGATCAGATCCAGATGGTCCTTTAGGACCAGCTACCCATGATACTTTAAACTACTCTGAACATGAGACTGATGACAGTAGAGATTGGGAGGAGACTCAGAAACCTCAGTTAGATTTAAACCTTCAAAACAATGAAGTACCTGAACGTTACGTGAACTGTAGTACTGGAACAACATCAATCAGCTCGTCTGAATGTGCTGGAAGCTCTGGTAACAAGTTACATCTGAAGAGACACTCTGGATCCAAAACAGGAGTGAATGTATTTAAATGCTCAGTTTGTGGCAAAATATTTGTATTCCATAGTGATCTTGAAAAACACTTGATAGTCCACAAAGGGGAGAAAACATTTAGTTGTTCAGTTTGTAGTAAAAAATTCACAGTAAAGCAAAATCTGAAACGCCATTTGGTTTTCCACTCAGGTGATAAACCATTTATTTGTCCAGTTTGTGGCAATAAATTCACACTAAATCAACATCTGAGACAACACATGACTGTCCACACAGGAGAGAAACCATTTAGTTGTTCAGTTTGTGGCAAAACATTTGCACAACAAAGTGTTCTAAAAAGACACATGACTGTCCACTCTGGGGAGAAACTATTTAGTTGTTCAGTTTGTAGTAAAACATTCGCACTAGAGCAAAATCTGAAACGACATTTGATTGTCCACACCGGGAAGAAACCATTCATCTGTTTAGTTTGTGGTAAAACATTTGCACAAAAAGGGGAACTGACACGACACTTAATTGTCCACACAGGGAAGAAACCATTTAGTTGTTCAGTTTGTAAAAAACAATTCTCACGAGAATATTCTTTGAAAGGACATTTGACTGTACACACAGGGGAGACACCATTTAGTTGTTTAGTTTGTGGTAAAACATTTGCACAAAAAGGAAACCTGACTCAACACATGACTGTCCACACAGGGGTGAAACCATTAAGTTGTTCCGTGTGTAGTAAACCATTTGCACACAAGGGGGATCTGAAGCGGCACTTAATGAGCCACTCAGGGGAGAAACCATTTAGTTGTTCAATTTGTGGCCAAACCTTTTCACTGAAAGGAAACCTGAAAAAACACATGACTGCCCACACGGGAGTCACCACCTAGTTGTAAATACAATTAAAAAAAATATTCAAACGTGTCTGTTTTTCCTAAAATCACAAGTGTATTGTAAAGAGCATCAGAAATAAACGATCAGTCTGATAACGACCCCAAAATAAATGTATGAAGCTACACATCAATTTAGTTCTGTTGGTAATTTTATTTTTCTGTTTGAAGCAAGAATCCGACGTTGATGAACTTCAGAGTTTGTGTATTACAGTAATGCAGAAAGTGTCATTCACATAAATGTCTTTTGATATATTTTACATATCTTCGTTTCTGCACAGTGAGCATAATTCAAAAATGTAATTTAGAATATTCCCGAATTTCCAATTAACTAAAATAATACACTTACAATAGTGTTTCTTTAGTGTCTGCTCCATTATTCTCAAACTCCAGGCAGCCTATCAGGGTGTCTCCTGCAACACACCTCAGGTGATTCTTCTTCAATACTGTATTTTAACTATTGTGAATCAATTTAAACTGATTTGGTTATTTAGGTTTTTAAGGACGACTGGACTGGGGTCTTCTTTTTTGGTCAACCACCAAAGAAGGGGAAGAAGTTATACGGAAACCATTCACCAAAGATATGCGGAGTCTGGCTGAGGTTCTCCCGCCTGGTTGTAGACCGGTTTTCCCGCGTGAGTCCAACTCTTTTAGTAACACAGTTCTTCAGAAACAACCGGAAGGACCCATCAGAGCCCGGATGTGTGGACAAATGTGTTGAAGTGGACTTTGTACAAAGTTTGAGCTCAGAATCGTCTCTGTTGTCGCGCGCCAGCAGGAAGTAGACGGAGCCGGAGCTCGGCCACACGTCGCAGTGACGGCTCGATAGAGACTAAACTGGTTTCATGGACCCGCAGTGTCCACGTGAACCCGTCTGAGGGACTCTGGTGGTTCCGCTTCATTGAAAACCTCTGGATTGTCTCCTGGTGTCCTGCGGAGCTCATGACGTCAGCGGGCCAGCAGGAAGTAGACGGACCCGAGCGGACCCGAGTTTGTGTCGAGAGGAAACGTTTCTGTGAGTTAGTGAAAATGTGTTTTTCAGAGGTGCAGAAAATATTACAAATGTCTTCTACAGAAACAAATAAATGTCAGAAAACAATCTCTTGAGTCGTCTCTTTCCATGTCCTGTTCACCACTGTTACATATGGAAAAGATGGAAGTTAATTTAAGATTGGAATAATGATATACTATTTTTTGAATGTCTTTAAATTTGAAGGTTACTCATCATGTCTGCCATGAAATCCACATTGAAGCTTCTAGGGGCTTTTATTTTGAAGGTGACCCACCAAGTCTACCATAAACTTACATAGAAGCTTCTACGGGCTTTTATTTTGAAGGTGAGCCGCAAGCTGCAGCTGACCCGGATGTCCTCCATTAGCAACATGGCGGCTACCGTCAGTAGAAGCAGCAGCGCCTCGTCGTTGCGTTACGTAAAGTGTCTAAACGGGCTTTGTGACGGAGTTTGTGGAGGAAACGTTTCTGTCGTTGTGAAAATGTCTAAAGTCCAAATGCTGAGATCTTTAGTCAACCAGCGACTAACTGCGGCTGCTGAAGAGATATTTGGGCTGTTTGAAAGAACGATAGCAGAGTACGAGGAGGAACTTTCTGCTTCTAGAGAGGAGAACGAGCGACAACGGAGACTACTGGACGCTGCTCTCAACCCGGAAGTCCGGTTACACAGAGCAGGTTGGTTCTGTTGGTTTCTGCATCACTTTGACCGGATGGAACCGGTTCTGGAGGAAGTATTCACACCATGTACTGAGGTAGAGTTACAGGTACTGAAGTATTCACATTATTGTATTGAGGTAGAGTTACAGGTACTGAAGTATTCACATGATTGTATTGAGGTAGAGTTACAGGTACTGAAGTATTCACATTATTGTATTGAGGTAGAGTTACAGGTACTGAAGTATTCACATGATTGTATTGAGGTAGAGTTACAGGTACTGAAGTATTCACATTATTGTATTGAGGTAGAGTTACAGGTACTGAAGTATTCACACCATGTACTGAGGTAGAGTTACAGGTACTGAAGTATTCACACCATGTACTGAGGTAGAGTTACAGGTACTGAAGTATTCACACCATGTACTGAGGTAGAGTTACAGGTACTGAAGTATTCACATTATTGTATTGAGGTAGAGTTACAGGTACTGAAGTATTCACATGATTGTATTGAGGTAGAGTTACAGGTACTGACGTATTCACATTATTGTATTGAGGTAGAGTTACAGGTACTGAAGTATTCACATGATTGTATTGAGGTAGAGTTACAGGTACTGAAGTATTCACACCATGTACTGAGGTAGAGTTACAGGTACTGAAGTATTCACACCATGTACTGAGGTAGAGTTACAGGTACTGAAGTATTCACACCATGTACTGAGGTAGAGTTACAGGTACTGGAGTATTCACACCATGTACTGAGGTAGGGTTACAGGTACTGAAGTATTCACATTATTGTATTGAGGTAGAGTTACAGGTACTGCAGTATTCACACCATGTACTTAGGTAGAGTTACAGGTACTGAAGTATTCACACCATGTACTTAGGTAGAGTTACAGGTACTGAAGTATTCACACCATGTACTGAGGTAGAGTTACAGGTACTGAAGTATTCACACCATGTACTGAGGTAGAGTTACAGGTACTGAAGTATTCACACCATGTACTGAGGTAGAGTTACAGGTACTGAAGTATTCACACCATGTACTGAGGTAGAGTTACAGGTACTGAAGTATTCACATTATTGTATTGAGGTAGAGTTACAGGTACTGAAGTATTCACATTATTGTATTGAGGTAGAGTTACAGGTACTGAAGTATTCACATGATTGTATTGAGGTAGAGTTACAGGTACTGAAGTATTCACATTATTGTATTGAGGTAGAGTTACAGGTACTGAAGTATTCACATGATTGTATTGAGGTAGAGTTACAGGTACTGCAGTATTCACATTATTGTATTGAGGTAGAGTTACAGGTACTGCAGTATTCACACCATGTACTTAGGTAGAGTTACAGGTACTGAAGTATTCACACCATGTACTGAGGTAGAGTTACAGGTACTGAAGTATTCACACCATGTACTGAGGTAGAGTTACAGGTACTGAAGTATTCACATTATTGTATTGAGGTAGAGTTACAGGTACTGCAGTATTCACACCATGTACTGAGGTAGAGTTACAGGTACTGGAGTATTCACACCATGTACTGAGGTAGAGTTACAGGTACTGGAGTATTCACACCATGTACTGAGGTAGGGTTACAGGTACTGAAGTATTCACATTATTGTGTTGAGGTAGAGTTACAGGTACTGCAGTATTCACATTATTGTATTGAGGTAGAGTTACAGGTACTGGAGTATTCACATTATTGTACTGAGGTAGGGTTACAGGTACTGAAGTATTCACACCATGTACTGAGGTAGAGTTACAGGTACTGAAGTATTCACATCATGTACTGAGGTAGAGTTACAGGTACTGAAGTATTCACATTATTATATTGAGGGTCGTTGCTTCTTCACTGATAAACATCTTGAATAATAGAGTTTAATATGAGATTCATAAGACTTGTGAATGTGTTTTATTGTTCTCCACAGACGTCCAGCAGCTGTTGGTGGTTCAAGAAGAGGTTCCCCCTGAGCAGCAGGACTGGAGCTCCAGTCTGGACCAGGAGGACCTAGAGCCCCCACACATTAAAGAGGACCAGGAGGACCTAGAGCCCCCCCACATTAAAGAGGACCAGGAGGAACCAGAGCCCCCACACATTAAAGAGGACCAGGAGGATGGTATCAAGTTCTCATATACTGTGAAGATGATGAAGAGGAAGCTCAGTCCTCACAGCTTCATCAAAGACAAACTGAACAGATGGAGAGGAAGTCAAATCCAGATCAGATCCAGATGGTCCTTTAGAACCAGCTACCCATGATACTTTAAACTACTCTGAACATGAGACTGATGACAGTAGAGACTGGGAGGAGACTCAGAAACCTCAGTCAGATTTAAACCTTCAAAACAATGAAGTACCTGAACGTTACGTGAACTGTAGTACTGGAACAACATCAATCAGCTCGTCTGAATGTGCTGGAAGCTCCGACCCCAAGAGACGCCTGAAGAGACACTCTGGATCGAAACCACATCGATGTTCGGTTTGTGGTAAAAGATTTGTATATCGTTCTATTCTGAAAACACACATGACTATCCACACAGGAGAGAAACCATTTAGTTGTTCAGTTTGTGGCCAAATATTTTCAAAAAAGGGACACCTGAAACGTCACATGGGTGTCCACACAGGGGAGAAACCATTTAGTTGTTTAGTTTGTAGTAAAAAATTCACACGAGCGCAAAATCTGAAACGACATTTAATTCTCCACACAAGAAAGACAAGTTTCAGTTGTTCAGTTTGTAGTAAAACATTCATACGAGAGCCAAATCTGAAGAAACATCTAATTTTCCACATGTGAGAAACAAATTAGTCTTTCAGTTTTCCATAGAAGATTCTCTCGTCTCTGTTATTTCAAAAATCACAATTGTATTAATGAGTATCAGAAATAAATGGTCTGAGCTAAATTATCATAAGTGATGAAAATTAGATAATATTTTTCTTTCTTTCTCTTCAGCAATGTTTTCTCCAGTTTAACTTCATTACTTCATGATTTAGTTTTACCTTAGAAACTGTGATGTCGTTCCATAACTGAATACAATAATTGTGGTTAATTATCTCCATCCTTCTTTCTTCAACATCATCTCTTTTAGATTTAGGGATCTGTCCTTTGTTTTAGGACGTGAGTATTTTACCTTTTGTTGACTGAACTCTTTGATCCACTGTAACTGTTAATAAATCTGTTCTCTTTGTTCTCATGGTGCTCAAACTGTTCAGACAACGTTTTCACCAACATGACTTCAATAAACAGTGAAATTACGCCATTTAACTTTATAATTCATTCAAGATGAATTTATGAGGTTTGGCCACAAGAGGGTAGAAAACATCAAAACAAGTTTTATTTGTTTTCACTGTTCTTTCTTTCATTTTAACGTTTTATTTATTTACTTTCCTGTATTTTAACTATTGTTTAAGATTTATACTCTTTTCTTCAATAATATTACAAATAATGTGTTTAAATACTATATTATTCAATTAGATACCTTATTCATACATGTATTATTATATTATAATATAAAAACAAAGATACCTATTATAACAATAATATTGTATAGTTTTACTAATATTCTATTTTATTCTATTTTACGCTGTGATGGTAGTTTATATGAAACTACTATAACATATATTCTCTCTCTGTAATATATATATATATATATATTACATTACAATATATATATATATATATATATATATATATATAATATGTGTATATATAAATATATGTATTTACTATATAATTTACACATAACACCCATTTATGATAAGATATGCAAGTGCACACAAGAGACAGATAGTCTAATAAAAAACAAGTAATATAAATAAACAGTAAAACTAATAAAAACAGTAAATAATCCACAATAGCAGTATTATATATACAGAGAGAATACAAATGTTGAAGTGAGGATATAATAATCACATCACGTGTTCCAGGTTCAGTCGCCTCCCCTCTGAGCAGAAACCCTCGTCACGTGATCAGAGCGGGTCTGTGGTGGAGGGAGGCCCACAGCGCCCCCAGTGGCTGCGCTCTGAACTGCATGAATACAGGACATTACACCCACACGTGATCGTTTACCTTCTATTCAAAGACCATCGACCACATTGAGTTTATCATATTTACGTGTTTTAAGGCATACTTAACATCCTTCATTGTTTGAGGAACCCGCTACAGTGGAAACTGATATTGATATAAACTGGACTGGAGGAGAATTGATCCTGAAGGTGGCAGTAGTGCAACGTCGTGGCTGCCGACTGCCGTAAAACCACCAAAGAAGAAGTTATACCGGAAACCTTCCACAGTATATGCGGAGTCTGGCTGAGGTTCTCCCGCCTGGTTGTAGACCGGTTTTCCCGCGTGAGTCCAACTCTTTTAGTAACACAGTTCTTCAGAAACAACCGGAAGGACCCATCAGAGCCCGGATGTGTGGACAAATGTGTTGAAGTGGACTTTGTACAAAGTTTGAGCTCAGAATCGTCTCTGTTGTCGCGCGCCAGCAGGAAGTAGACGGAGCCGGAGCTCGGCCACACGTCGCAGTGACGGCTCGATAGAGACTAAACTGGTTTCATGGACCCGCAGTGTCCACGTGAACCCGTCTGAGGGACTCTGGTGGTTCCGCTTCATTGAAAACCTCTGGATTGTCTCCTGGTGTCCTGCGGAGCTCATGACGTCAGCGGGCCAGCAGGAAGTAGACGGACCCGAGCGGACCCGAGTTTGTGTCGAGAGGAAACGTTTCTGTCGTTGTGAAAATGTCTAAAGTCCAAATGCTGAGATCTTTAGTCAACCAGCGACTAACTGCGGCTGCTGAAGAGATATTTGGGCTGTTTGAAAGAACGATAGCAGAGTACGAGGAGGAACTTTCTGCTTCTAGAGAGGAGAACGAGCGACAACGGAGACTACTGGACGCTGCTCTCAACCCGGAAGTCCGGGTTCAAAGAGCAGGTTGGTTCTCTTCAACGTTTCTGTGTTCTTGCTTTTTGAAAAATAAGTGAGCCAATAAGAACATGTGGTCTGGGCCTGTTCTCTGCTGGTCTGGCTGCACCACCACCCCTGAACGACCCGAGACCCAAAGCGAACGTGTTGAAAAGGTGGTTTCAGTCTGAGATGGTACAGAATCTCACATGCCAACACACAAAAAAGATTCAAAATACTGCATTAAAATTTCCTTCAAAATAAAAGCATAGGATTTTTATGCAAAGTCCTGTGAGATTCATAAGAGGTATGAATGTATTTTATTATTCTACACAGATGAGGTTCCCCCTGAGCAGCAGGACTGGACCTCCAGTCTGGACCTGGAGGACCCAGAGCCCCCCCACATTAAAGAGGAACCGGAGGAAGTCTGGATCAGTCAGGAGGAAGAGGATATTGAAGGGCTGGAGGAGGCTGGTATCAAGGATTCATTCAGCCCTGTGACCAGTGAAGATGATGACGAAGACTGTGGAGGACCAGAAACAGGTACTGTACTTAAGTATTTAAAAACTCTGAAAGTTTATACATTACTGTAAAATTCGGGTTACAAGCCGCTACTTTTTATTCCTCAACTTTGACCGTGCGGCTTAATATGAAATGCGTCTGGCGAGCGAGGAGATCTTCCCGAACCTCTTGACAGCGATGGTGGAAATATAGACAGACAGATGAAGTCGAGTCTGAATGTTTGAGTGTAACACAGTGAGATCACCTATGAAGGGGAATATTTCACCTGAGTTTTCTATGTCTGTGCCGACCCCTAACTCTAAATTTAGAATCGAAAAAAATCCACAAATTAACCACATTGATATTTAAGACTCGCGTATCAAAGTTGAGAAATAAAGAAGCGGCTTACAACCCAAATTCTACGGTAAGTATTCACGTTGCACACACACTTCATCTGTCGATCTGATATTTCCACCATCGCTCTTCCCAAGAAATCATTGCGCCGAAGACGCGACGCAATGCGTACGACGCAGCGTTTAAACTGCAGGCGATCGACTTGGCCGTTCAGAAGGGGAACCGGGCTGCGGCGCAGGAACTCGGGATCAACGAGTCCATGGTCAGACGGTGGAGAACGCAGCACGGAGAACTTTCACGATGCAAGAAGTCGTACAAAGCGTTCAGAGGAAGGAAATGCCACTGGCCCGAACTAGAGGACGAAGTGCAGGACTGGCTCAACGCACGGAGAGCCGGCGGCCGCCGCGTTTCCACCGCTCGGATCCGTCTGAAAGCAAACGCGATCGCGGCAGAAAAGAAGATCGAGGATTTCAGAGGCGGGCCGTCGTGGTGTGTGCGGTTCTTGAAGCGAAAAGGCCTGAGCACCACGACAGACACCGCCGACCTGGGAGAGAAACCGTCCAACTTCAGAAACGTCACACGAGAGAAAATAGCCGAGCATTGAATTGGCCCGCTGGACGTCATTAACATGGATGAGTTCCTCTGACCTGGGATCTCCACTCGTGCCGTGAATAAGAAAGGCGAGTCGTCGGTAACTACGAGGTACGAGAAGATGCACTCGTGTTCTCGGCTGCTCGGCATCCGGAGAGAAGCTTCCGCTCAATGGTGATTTTCAAAAGGATCACTATGCCGAGGGAGGAGTTCCCCAAAGACATGGTTGTGAACAAGGTGGATGAACGAGTCGCTCATGAAGGCTTCCTACGCCCAAACGAGGCCATGCCGGTACGAGGGCCCACGTCACGGATGTCGTGAAAGCCGTAATCAAATCCTCAAACTCCATCCGAGCAGTCGTTCCTGGCGTCTCCAGCCGCTGGACATCAGTGTTGCTCCGGCGTGCCGAGCGGCTCCGGCGTGCCGAGCGGCGCCGCCGGGTAACGAGCGGCGCCGCCGGGTAACGAGCGGCGAGAAGCCGATCACGAAACCCGGACGCATGCGTGCAGCCGGCCGGTCGGAGGTCAGAGGGTTGTGACGGCTCGGAAACGTGAAGAAACCAACAGTCAGCAGCGGATTTCAAAAAGCTGAAATTTTGTGTGCACTCGTAGAAGATGACTCATCAACAGGAACCTTTACCCAGAATGCACCAGAATCGACGATGATGAAGAGTGAAATGTGACGATGAAGAGTGAAATGTGGTTATTTTTGTATTGCTTTGTTGTTTCTACATTTTATCAGGTTACTCATCTCAAGAGCTTATAATCCACCGTAGATTGTTTATGATTGTTTATGATTACATTTCTTATTTACTAGATGCGGCTTAGTAATCCGAATTTTGCGGTATGTATTTTTTTACTGTAATACAGCTCGGAGGTACATTGTGTACTTTTTACTGTAATATAGCTCGGAGGTACATTGTGTACTTTTTACTGTACTTCAGCTCAGAGGTACATTGTGTACTACTCACAGGGAGAAAATCCCGTGGAGGCAAACAAGGGTCAAGCCACTTTTCCCAATTGCCGACATCGTGAATGAATTCATGGATCCTGGACGTCAATGTTTTATTCAGACGCTCAACAAGGCCGTCGGTTCAAATTGATGTTTTTATTTTAAACAGAGTGATGTCCTCTTGGTGCCACTGCCAGGCTTAAACACCCGTTATCGTGCACACATTACTGAACCATTCAGATGATGGACAGATTCATGTTTTTCCTCACCTGGTAGCTTGTGTAGGGTTAACAGAGGTCCTGCCCGGGGGAAAGAGGGCAGAGTAGGAGAGGAAGGACCGCCCACCTAACCAGTGGCCACTCCGTCGGCCAATAGTCTGAGTGATCTCCAATTAAATGTTATCTCTTTATCTGTTTTCTATCTATTATCTCGCCCCGTTCTAAATCGTTGGGAATTCTTGCCTTTGTGGAAGTCTTTTACGGCTATGAGCCCGAGGCTCTCTGTGGGATGTAACCCTAAACCCAGTATGAATAGTTATGTACTTATACTCTGTCTATACTTTACCATTGCCTATTGCGAACATCTCATAATTTATGACAAGTCTTCACCCAAAGATACTTACCTTCAGTTTCTCTGGTAGAGTCCGTGGTCACATTACATTTCATTACATGTCATTTAGCTGACGCTTTTATCCAAAGCGACTTACAATAAGTGCATTCTACGGTTACAAACAAGAATCAGAACAACAAGAATCAAGAAGGTACAATTTCGTCCAAAAGTTCAACTACAAAGTGCTATCAGTAAGAGACATTTCAGTGCTACTATAGTGCTACATCCTTTATTCAAGGTATAGTCGGAAAAGATGTGTTTTTAGTTTGTGACGGAAGATGTAGAGACTTTCTGATGTTCTGATGTCAATGGGGAGCTCATTCCACCATCGAGGAGCCAGGACAGAGAACAGTCGAGACTTTGTTGAGTGTTTAGCTCGCAGTGACGGAGCTACAAGCCGATTGGCAGAAGCCGAGCGGAGCGCACGAGTTGGGGTGTAAGGTTTTACCATGTCCTGGATGTAGACTGTTGTTTGTTATGTTATGTTGTTTGTGACGGAAGATGTAGAGACTTTCTGATGTCCTGATGTCAATGGGGAGCTCATTCCACCATCGAGGAACTTCTGTATCACGTGGTGGATGGACAGGCGAAGAGGGTTTGAATGGTTTAAAGAACCAGATCACCTTGTTTGGTTTCAGTCGCGTCCAAAAGGTAAGGCCGAGCTTATCACAGACAACAATTTCAGTTAAATGAAACAGTTCCAAGTGTTGTAGGGGTCTTCTACATAAGGGATCCCCAAATCAAGCTTCTATCCTCAGAAGTAAAGGAGCTTGTCTAAGTCCGGTCCTCTACACAGACTGGCTCATTTCCTGTCCAGACTCAGCTGGTGAAATCACAAGTCTTCTGAGGGCAGAAGTTTCATCCAGACTCTAAAGCTGGGAGCTTCCTATCCAGACTCAGAGATCTGGTGAAATCTGACTGTCTCTCCTCTGCAGGACTTCTAATATACTCCTCAGACACGCTTCCCCCTCTTTTTCTTCACGGGTCAAACTAATGTCAACCACAGGAGGTTTGTTGCCTAATATGGCCGATGAATCCTCTAACAAAGGTCTCACATGACCCACATAAGGCTTTATTATTTATTATTATGTTGCTTTCTTTTAAAATAAAAGGACTAATGACAGCAGCAGCATCTTTATTGAGCCGTCACGCTTCTCTCATTCACAACTAATTCACTGCTTCTTCACTGAACCCCTTGATTAAGAGAGTTTAATATGAGATTCATAAGACGTATGAATGTGTTTTATTGTTCTCCACAGACGTCCAGCAGCTGTTGGTGGTGAACGAAGAGGTTCCCCCTGAGCAGCAGGACTGGAGATCCAGTCTGGACCAGGAGGACCAGGAGGACCAGGAGGACCCAGCGCCCCCACACATTAAAGAGGAACAAGAGGAACTCTGGATCATTCAGGGAGAGCAGCTTCAAGGGCGGAAGGAGGCTGATATCAAGTTCCCATTCGCTCCTGTAAAGAGTGAAGATGATGATGATGATGATGATGAAGAGGAAGGTCAGTCCTCACAGCTTAATCAGAACCAAACTGAGAAGAACAGAGAGGCAAAACATTTGAAAACAGAAGCTGATGGAGAGGAAGTCAGATCCATTTCAGAGAAACACACAGAATCCAAAACGGGCGTGAAACCATTTCACTGCTCTGTCTGTGGGAAAAGATTTGCCCGCCAACGTTTTTTGAGACAACACATGACTGTCCACTCGGGAGAGAAGCCATTTAGTTGTTCAGTTTGTGATAAAACATTTGCACGAAAGGGAAACCTGAAATATCATATGACGGTCCACACAGGGGAGAAACCATTTAGCTGTTCCGTGTGTGGTAAAAAATTCCCATTAGAGCAAACTATGAAACGACACTTAACTGTCCACTCGGAGGAGAAACCATTTAGTTGTTCAGTTTGTGGTAAAACATTCCCACTAGAGCAAACTCTGAAACGACACTTAACTGTCCACTCGGAGGAGAAACCATTTAGTTGTTCATTTTGTGGTAAAACATTTGCACTAAGAGGAAGACTGAACTGTCACATGACTGTCCACACAGGAGGAGAAAGCATTCAATTTTACGAATATAGTGAGTAAAAAATTCAAAACACAGAAAAGTATGAAACATTTAATTTTCCACATGGGAAAAACAAATTAGTCGTTGAGTTTGCTATAAAAGATTCTCTCGTCTCTGTTATTTTAGAAACTCGCAACTGCATTTCTGAGAGAAATAAATAAATGAGGTGAAACGCTTTAAAAACTGTCAGGCAGATACAGACTCCGAAATAAGTTTATTCAGCTCAGATGAAGCTTTCTTCTAGGATATGTCACGTGTGTTATGTATTGCAATATATATTAATAATTGTTTTAAATTGTCAAAGTATTTCATGTCCTCTATGCATCACTGTTGTTTGAGCTGAATTATCAGGAATATTTAACCTTCTTTCTCTTCAGCAACGTTTTCTCTCAGTTTCACTTCATGACTTCCTTGATTTAGTTTTACTGTAGAAACTGTCGTTCCATAACTGAAGAATCACTCAATCAACTCCTGTTGTAAGAATCTGACGTCAGCGTTGACGAGCTTCTCTGTATGAAGTTATTCTAGCTAGTTGGAATATTGTGATGGCTCCTCACTGGTCTGGTGAAAGGGAACCGACGACCCTCTTCATGGGGGGTCCCCCGAGACCTGAGACTCGCTTCAGCATAGAGGAGACCCAGAGTGTTTCTACGTGACCCCAGTAGACACTGAGAACTCAGTAAAAGCCTCACAAGTAAAAGTAGGAAACGCAGCAGTTCATCACATGTGACCAACGAGACTGTGGAGCAGCAGACCGTCTGGGGATGTCATACGGAGTTCATCCGTTCATAGTTCATCCGTTCATAGTTCATCCGTTCATAAGAACCTGTCGGGCTGCCGTGACTTCACATTAAGATTTTACCTTAACAACATACAGTGTGTTACATTTAATCACAAAACATTTTTATTGATTGAACAAGTTATTTTTTGCATGTTTTGTCAAGTACACAAACCAGTTGGTTCTTTTGCCTTCAACCACAAACCCACGCGCCTCAGTGGCCCTTTGACTTGTGGTCTTATGTGTTGTGTAGGTGTGATTGTTAATGTATAACATAAGGTTTCATATGAGACAACATATATTTCACCTTTTCTCAAACAGACTTTCAGGGTGTCTCCTCCCACACCTCTCAGATGATTGTTCTTCAATGCTGTATTTTAACTGTTGTGAATCAATTGAAGCTGAAGTGGTTATTTAGGTTTTTTAGGACGACTGGAGGAGAATTATTCATGTTTATAACTGCAGGCCGTCCTGTGTCATATCACCATAGACGTATAGATTAGATAGATACTGCATAGATGTTTGCATTCATCTCCTAAATTCTACTATTTTGCATGTTTAGAGGAAGTTTAATGTTATAATTTCTATGATCTCGGTTCCCACACACCTTTTACTTCACCCACCAGCTGTCCCTGTTTTTATTCTGGTATGTTTTTCATTATTTTGAGAAAATGTTTAAGATTTATTTTTGATCTTTTCCTTGTTTATTTGTGTAGCCCTTGTAGTAGATGGTGTAATGTCAAATTGTTTGTATTTGATGAAAATGATTAGGAGGCAATTAATTGTGGATATTTTGTCTTCTACAGAAACAAATAAATGTTTAACAATCTCTTGAGTCGTCTCGTTCCAAGTCTTTTCAACTACTTACATAGGGCAAATTTAAAGTTACATATGGAAAAAATGGAAGGTAATTTAAGATTAGAATAGTTATATAGTAATTTTGTCAATTTAAGGGCTTTTAATTGAATCACCAAGTATGCATTGAAATCAACATTAACGCTTCTACGGGCTTTTATTCTGAAGGTTACCCACTAAGTCTGCCTTAAAATCTACATATAAGCTTCTACGGCCTTTTACTTTGAAGGTGACCCGCTAGCTGCAGCTCACCCGGATGTCCTCCATTAGCAACATGGCGGCTACCGTCAGTAGAAGCAGCAGCGCCTCGTCGTTGCGTTGGTAAAGTGTCTAAACGGGCTTTGTGACGGAGTTTGTGGAGGAAACGTTTCTGTCGTTGTGAAAATGTCTAAAGTCCAAAAGCTGAGAGCGTTGGTGAAGCAGCGACTAACTGCGGCTGCTGAAGAGATATTTGGGCTGTTTGAAAGAACGATAGCAGAGTACGAGGAGGAACTTTCTGCTTCTAGAGAGGAGAACGAGCGACAACGGAGACTACTGGACGCTGCTTTCAACCCGGAAGTCCGGTTACACAGAGCAGGTTGGTCCATGAAGCGGTTCTGAAGCCTCGAGTTTAGTGAGTCCGCCATCTTGGATTACGGCCGTTGCCATGTTTTGTTTTTTTATGTAATGAACGGATGTTGCCATATTTGGAAGTCGATGGCTCGACGTAATAATGCCGGGTATGGCGCTAGTAGCGGAAGCGACCTGTCAATCACCTTGTAGTCCCGCCCCTAAAGCGTCCCCTGCTTTATGGTCTGTTTGACTCTAAATGAGCATAATTTACTAAATGAACATCATGCTGTATTGAAGAAGACTTGAAACTAGAGATTGAGACATAAACTCATGTTTACAATGTTTACTGAGGGAATACATCAAGAGAGAAGTAGAGTCATTTATATAGACTTCTATACAACCAGAGGAGTCGCCCCCTGGTGGTCAGGAGAGAGAATGCAGCTTTAACACATGAAGCATAGACTTCTATACAACCAGAGGAGTCGCCCCCTGGTGGTCAGGAGAGAGAATGCAGCTTTAACACATGAAGCATAGACTTCTATACAACCAGAGGAGTCGCCCCTGGTGGTCAGGAGAGAGAATGCAGCTTTAACACACTAATTTACAAATCTCTATCCCCTGCATCTGACCTCCCACTATTTACTCCATCGCCCACCGCGGCCCCCCCTATCCCCATCTCTCCTGACCTCCTGACCCCTCCTCCACACTGCCTCCTCTCCGAGTTTGACCTGGTCACTGTTCCTGAAATCTCTAAACTCATCAGCTCTTCCAAACCCACTACCTGCTCCCTGGACCCCCTCCCTACTCCCCTCCTGAAGTCCTGCCTCCCCGTACTATGCCCCTACCTTACAAACCTCTTCAACTCCTCACGGTCCCTTGGAACTGTCCCCTCTGCCTTCAAAACCGCTGCTGTCACCCCAATCCTCAAAAAACCTGGTCTGGATCCCTCCTCTCTCAACAACTACCGCCCAATATCCAACCTCCCTTTTCTGTCTAAAACCCTGGAACGTATAGTCGCCTCACAGCTACAATCCCATCTTCATACCAATAACCTATTTGAACCCCTCCAATCTGGTTTTCGCCCTCTCCATAGCACAGAAACCGCTCTTCTGAAAGTCCTCAACGACCTCCTCACCTCTGCTGACACCGGTTCCCTCAACATCCTCATCCTCCTTGACCTGAGTGCAGCCTTCGATACCGTGAGCCATAACATTCTGCTCACCAGACTCAAAGACCTTGGTATCGAAGGTACTGCACTCAGCTGGCTCCACTCCTACCTCTCCAACAGATCACACTTCATCTCTCTTCATAATCACACCTCTGCCACAGCCACAGTCACTCAAGGCGTTCCCCAAGGCTCCGTACTCGGCCCCCTCCTCTTCATCATCTACATCCTCCCCCTTGGTCAGATACTCCGCCACTTCAACCTGGACTTCCACTGTTACGCTGATGACACCCAGATCTACCTTAGCACCAAATCCCCCCTCGACCCTCCCCTCTCCCACATCAACTCCTGCCTGTCAGCTATTAAAATCTGGATGCAACACAACTTCCTCAAACTCAACAGTGATAAAACAGAATTCCTTCTCATTGGCACCAAATCCACACTCAGCAAAACCAATAACCCCACTCTCACCATTGACGGCACCATTGTCTCCCCATCTCCCCAGGCCCGAAACCTTGGCGTGATCTTTGATTCCACCCTCTCCCTTGAGCCCCACATCCGCCATGTCATCAAAACCTCCTTCTTCTACCTCCGCAACATCGCTAAAATCAGACCCTCTCTCACACCCCCCGCGGCTGAAAGACTCATTCACGCCTTCATCTCTTCCCGACTGGACTACTGTAACTCACTTCTCCTCGGCATCAGCTCTACCAATATCAACCGCCTCCAACTGGTCCAGAACGCAGCTGCCCGACTCATCACCCGCTCCAAATCTTGGCACCACATCACTCCAGTCCTAAAACAACTCCACTGGCTTCCTATCTCCCACCGGATCACCTACAAAATCCTGGTCCTCACCTACAAAGCCCTCCACCATCTGGCCCCCTCATACCTCACTGACCTCCTGTCCCCCTACCAACCCTCACGGTCCCTCAGATCCACCTCAGCCGGTCTCCTCTGCATCCACAAATCCAAACTCCGCAGTTTTGGGGACAGAGCCTTCTCCAGGGCAGCTCCCAGGCTCTGGAACTCCCTCCCCCAAGAGATCCGCACCTCTGAGTCCCTCACCGTCTTCCAGTCCCGCCTCAAGACCCATCTCTTCACCTCTGCCTATCAGTAGCCCCCTATTGACTGTATCATGTTCTGCTTTGTCCTGTTTTCTTTTGCTTTGTTTTGTTTTGTCTTGTATCGTCCAGTTTTGCTTTACCTTCTAATCCTGCTCCCTGTAAAGCGACTTTGAGTCCATGAAAAGCGCTATATAAATTCAATTTATTATTATTATTAACACATGAAGCATAGACTTCTATACAAGCAGAGGAGTCGCCCTCTGCTGGTCAGTAGTACTCCAGAACATGTCCTTTAAATATCACACACTCTTCATTAGGGCAAAACATTAAAAAAATAACTGAATGCAACATTTTGACTGATGTTGCTATTGTGATATTAGAGGGAATGATACATTTTACACAATTAGTTTAATTGAAAAACATCTGATTATGGTGTGATTTGTAGGGGGGCGGGGCACCGAATAAATCTATTATTATAAACCTGTAGAATATGATCAGTAGTCCAGGACTTCTCTGCAGAATCTCAGTAATTTAAGATGCTATTTTGACGCATTTTAAGAATTCATTATTTTTCTCCAGATTTAATCCCAGTGTTGCCTCTTGGTACATCTTCACCTCCCATCTGCTCGTCAGAGCCAACTAATGTTTTATTGCTTAATCTGGCTTCATAATTTAATAATCAATTATATGAACAGATCTCTACATTAATTAATTATTTTTTGAATCCTTTACCTACAATTTAATCCAATTTCTTATGAATTGTGCAGCCCCAGTCTTTGTTTGGAAACATTTTTCATGCAGTTGATATTTTATATTTTTTCACAATGTCTCTCACAGACACCGAGAGAAGCAGGTTGTGATCTTTCCGTGGTCATCAATATATAGGCATGTATTTAACTGTTAGAGATTCATAAGACCTACGAATGTGTTTTATTGTTCTCCACAGACGTCCAGCAGCTGTTGGTTAAAGGAGAGGTTCCCCCTGAGCAGCAGGACTGGACCTCTAGTCTGGACCAGGAGGACCAGGAGGACCCAGAGCCACCACACATTAAAGAGGACCAGGAGGATCCAGAGCCCCCCCACATTAAAGAGGACCAGGAGGACCCAGAGCCCCCACACATTAAAGAGGACCAGGAGGACCCAGAGCCCCCCCACATTAAAGAGGACCAGGAGGACCCAGAGCCTCCACACATTAAAGAGGACCAGGAGGACCCAGATCCCCCACACATTAAAGAGGACCAGGAGGCTGGTATCAAGTTCTCATTCACTGTGAAGAGTGAAGATGATGAAGAGGAAGCTCAGTCCTCACAGCTTCATCAAAGACAAACTCAACAGATGGAAACAGAAGCTGATGGAGAGGACTGTGGAGGACCAGAACCAGACAGGAAGTCAGATCCAGAGGACTCTTCGGAGACTGATGACTGTGATGAGACTAGAAAACATCAGTCAGGTTTAAACTCTCTGAATAATGAGAAGGTTTATGTCCGTGACTCAAAATGTAGTACAGGGGAGAAACCATTAAGCTGCTCTGAATGTGGAGAAATATTTCACCTCAAGGGAGAGTTAAAGAAACACATGAGAATCCACACAGGAGAGAAACCTTTCCGCTGCTCAGTTTGTGATAAAAGTTTTAATTGTAAGTCAAACCTGAGGAAACACATGGCGACTCATACAGGAGAGAAACCTTGCAGCTGCTCAGTTTGTGATAAAAGCTTTAGGTTTAAGTCAATTCTGAAGAGACACATGATATCTCATAAAGCAGAGAAACCTTTTCACTGCTCAGAGTGTGGTAAAGGTTTCACTGAAAATGGAGGTCTGAAGAACCACATGAGAATCCACACAGGAGTTCAGCTGTTTAGTCTGTAAGAAATCTTTTACACGGGGGGATATTTAAAGAGACACATGTTAACTCACACAGGAGAGAAACCTTTCAGCTGCTCAGTCTGTAAAAAATATTTCTTACATAGGGCACATTTTAAGACACATGTTCACTCACACAGAAGAGAAACCTTTCAGCTGCTCAGTCTGTAAAAATATTTTTTACATAGGGCAAATTTAAAGAAACACATGTTAACTCACACAGAAGAGAAACCTTTCAGCTGCTCAGTCTGTGAGAAATCTTTTAAACGAAGTGGAAGTGTAAAGGTACACATGTTAACTCACACAGGAGAGAAACCTTTCAGCTGCTCTGTCTGTAAAAAAGCTTTTACGCAGAGGGGACATTTACAGAGACATATCTTAACTCACACAGGAGAGAACTCCTGCTGAACGAATCAGAGAAAACACAGTAACCACTACGAAGCAATCTCCAGTAAGAGCCTATTATGTGGGCAGAGATAAGTCACGGTGTGTTTGTAACCTTGTTTCATTACCATTACCATTACATTTCATTTAGCTGACGCTTTTATCCAAAGCGACTTACAATAAGTGCATTCTACGGTTACAAACAAGAATCAGAACAACAAGAATCAAGAAGGTACAATTTCGTCCAAAAGTTCAACTACAAAGTGCTATCAGTAAGAGCCATTTCAGTGCTACTATAGTGCTACATCCTTTATTCAAGGTATAGTCGGAAAAGATGTGTTTTTAGTTTGCGACGGAAGATGTAGAGACTTTCTGCTGTTCTGATGTCAATGGGGAGCTCATTCCACCATCGAGGAGCCAGGACAGAGAACAGTCGAGACTTTGTTGAGTGTTTAGCTCTCAGTGACGGAGCTACAAGCCGATTGGCAGAAGCCGAGCGGAGCGCACGAGTTGGGGTGTAAGGTTTTACCATGTCCTGGATGTAGACTGGACCAGATCTGTTCGTAGCACGGTACGCCAGTACTAATGTTTTGAAGCGGATGTTTCTTTGGTTTAAGTTTCACAGCACTATTAACTTAGTGTATTTTAAGGACTGCTGAGTCCCGTTCAGTTCTATGTAACATAACTGTTGTGCTTGTAGCTGCTGTAATAGCGTTCCACGCTGCTGAGCTTTGTTGAGTTTAAATCCGCCACCAAGAATATGTCAATAGACTTCTGTTTCACCTTGGCCAACGCAGCCACATCGGTTTTATTGTTCCAGAGCTGCTTCTTGTTTAAAATCCTTTCAAGGGTGCATTTGCTTCGTACAATCCCATGTGAATTAGCAAGCAATTGAAGTATTCTCTTGTAAAGCCACGTTTTACCATCCATTTTATATTTCTATGTCAAATAACCTATGTAACCTAAGCCAAAGAGCTGCTTCTGACTGCTTCTGACATTTTTTGTTGATCTATAATATAATTGAATTTGATCAGTATTGTTAAGATAAATAAACTCTGTTATAGTTTTGAAGAGCAGTTTCTGTGATTATTTTCTGCATGTGTTGTGAAGCTAGCTGGTTGTTTTCGTCGTTCTCAGATTCAAACCTTCACTGTTTACTCTAAATGTGGAATAAAACTTTGACTATTAGCATTTTTAGGGAACACCAATTTTGAGAGTTTGCATAGCAAAAGCAGTAGTATGAATCGGTTAGACCAATGTCTGCCCTTGTCCTTGGCAGTGGCTGCAGCGTACCAGACGGTGATCAACATCCTCTGCTGAGCCTTCTTTGTGATGGAGCTGATGTTCCGCTCTCACTTGCGGTCCTGGGTTATGGTGGAGCCCAGGAAGTTGAAGGACTCAGCAGCACTGAAAGGGGAGACCTGTTCTTCTTGAAATCCACACCCATCTCCACTGTCTTCAGAGCATTGAGCTCCAGGTTGTTTTGGCTGCACCAGGTCACCAGGTGGTCAGTCTCCCACCTGTAGGCGGACTCGTCCCCACCAGAGATGAGTCCAATGAGGGTGGTGTCATCCGCAAACTTCAGGAGCTTGACGGACTGGTGACTGGAGGTGCAGCTGTTGGTGTACAGGGAGAAGAGCAGAGGGGAAAGAACGCAGCCTTGGGGGGAACCGGTGCTGATGGACCGAGAGGCTGAGACGTGTTTCCCCAGCCTCACGTGCTGCTTCCTGTCAGACAGGAAGTCTGTGATCCACTTGCAGGTGGAGTCGGGCACGTGCAGCTGGGAGAGCTCGTCCTGAAACATTTTACAACTACTTCAAGAACCTAGGATGCAACACTTCGAGCTGCAAATTCCTCCATACCTGCTCCTTTTGCGGAGGCTCCCACACCTGTGAAAGACCTGCGCCCGCAATCACACCAAGCGCAGCCTGTGCAAGTATCTCAATGCCCCCAATTAAAGTTAACACTCTAACTTCCGCCTAAAAGAACCATGCTCACCGCCAGTTTGTTAGCTTCCTCATACAAGGTATCACGTATAGCTTCCACACAGGTTTGCAGGATCAGCCAGAATCCTCCTACACATGTAAGTATTTGCAATCAGCCATCTCAGAGTCCGACAAAGTCGATGAACTCCTGGCGCTTGAAGTGAAAGACACATTCATGATCGTTTCACTCACCAGCCCACGTTTCCCCATATTCCGAATCAGTCCTATCGGAGTAGCTACAAGGATGTATTCAGGGAAAAAGAGACTTCTCATCACCCTCCCAAGCATCAAGAGCCCAATTCTCAACCTGGACTACTCCTCTCCTTAACAATCAATCACGGTCATCCCTCATCTGCCTCACAGGTCAAGGAGCCAGCTGGGAGACGTCACCAGCGTCTTCACAGTCCGGACATTTCAAGCATTAAATAATGGAACACCATGAATTGTTCAAACAGTTGTATCCATATAGAAACCTGGCCCCTAAACATTACCGTCTAATACATTACCCGCCTGTTAGAGAAAAACAGGACCTCTGATACATATGTGGAGCATGAGATTTGAAATTTAAAAAACAAAGTGCTTTGGCTAAAAAGCATCAGCTAAATGTAATGGAGCTTGGAAGATTGTTCCAAAAATAAGAAAGATTCTTTTTTTATTTCAAATTTTTTTCAGTTTTTCAGCGTTACATCTTATGGGTGAACACATACTTATGTAAACACAATTTAGTGTGACAAAAAACTTGAATTTGTCATAAAACAACAGTGTTGAATATTAAACACTAATAAAGAGTTAAAATATTAAAATAGAATATATTATACAAAGGTTAGATTTAACTGAACATAAATTGAATTCCCACATTGAATTTTGCTGTGTCCTCGATCTCAGAGTCGAGCAGGAAAATACCAGAAGGCAAGTGTGCGCTTTCATTTGTTTAATATTATGTAAAATTGTTTTTGCAGGACACCCTGGCAGCTCTGCACAGCTCCTTCAGCCACCGGCTGATTCACCCCCGGTGTGTGAAGGAGAGGTACCGCAAGTCCTTCCTCCCTGCTGCTGTCAGGCTGCACAACAAGCTGACCTCCCAGTAGCCCACAAACATTCAACTCTCAATACTTGAACACTTTTTTATCACTCTGGTCACTTTAATCCATCCTGGTGCAATATTTTGTAATATTTTGTCATTTGTATATTCAATATTCTGGTCACTTTAATCCATCCTGGTGCAATATTTTGTAATATTTTGTAATTTATATATTCAATATTCTACTGTACATTCAATTTCTTCTTTACTGTTTATTTTATTATGTTTATTACTGTTTATTTATATTACTTGATTTTTTTTATCTTTACGTACTGAGCAATGCTGCTGTAATCGACGGGGGCGACTGTGGCTCAGTGGTTAGCAAGTCGGTCTTTCAATCAGAAGGTCGGTGGTTCGATCCCCGGCTCCGGCAGTCCGTGTCGTTGTGTCCTTGAGCAAGACACTTAACCCTCATTGCTCACCGTTGCTGTGTCTACGGTCTACTGTATATCATGTAAGTCTCTTTGGATAAAAGCGTCAGCTAAATGAAATGTAATGTAATGTAATGTAATGTAATGTAATCCTGTAATTTCCCCACTGCGGGACTAATAAAGGATTATCTTATCTTATTTTATTTGATGAAAAGGAATGAAATCACAGCTTCGTTTTGCATCGCTGACGAAGCAGAGGTGCAGAAAATGATCAGGAGGCAATTCATTGTGGATATTTTGTCTTCTACAAAAACAAATAAATGTTAGAAAATATTGTATTGTCTTGTCTCTTTCCATGTCCTTTCCACCACTGGAAAAGATGAAAAGTGTATTTAAGTTTGGAATAATGATATACAATTTGTATTAATTTAAGTTTAATTAAGGTTACCCACCAAGACCACCATAAGCTTCTACGGGCTTTTACTTTGAAGGTGACCCGCTAGCTGCAGCTCACCCGGATGTCCTCCATTAGCAACATGGCGGCTACCGTCAGTAGAAGCAGCAGCGCCTCGTCGTTGCGTTACGTAAAGTGTCTAAACGGGCTTTGTGACGGAGTTTGTGGAGGAAACGTTTCTGTCGTTGTGAAAATGTCTAAAGTCCAAATGCTGAGATCTTTAGTCAACCAGCGACTAACTGCGGCTGCTGAAGAGATATTTGGGCTGTTTGAAAGAACGATAGCAGAGTACGAGGAGGAACTTTCTGCTTCTAGAGAGGAGAACGAGCGACAACGGAGACTACTGGACGCTGCTCTCAACCCGGAAGTCCGGCCACAAAAAGCAGGTTTGTTCATGAAGCACTCGCTTCTTCTTCTTCTTCTTCTTCTTCTTCTTCTTCTTCTTCTTCTTCTTCTTCTTCTTCTTCTTCTTCTTCTTCTTCTTCTTCTTCTTCTTCTTCTTCTTCTTCTTCTTCTTCTTCTTCTCTGTAAACATATAAATGTTACACCAACTAACTACAGGAGTAGAATACAAGACGTTTTCCTTTGATGAGCCAAATGCATCAAACTAAATATAGTGTTATGTTACTTTGTCGCATTATGTGAAGTCAGATGCATCTTTAAATAAAGAGATGCGAGGAGAGGGTGATGGTCTTCATCCCCTGAACAGTCTTTAAGTTATGGATTTCGCATCATATCTCCTGAACCACACAGACGTCAACCCGATGTGTTGATGGTCAAAGACTACAGTTACCTGTTCAGGTGAATAGGTGATGTCATCCAGGGATGTTAAGCTGACAGCAAAGATTAGAACATGTGTTCTCCCTCTTCCTCTTCCTCTCTCCCTCCCTCCCTCTGAGACATGTTAAAGAAAGAAAAACCCACCATGGTCACTGAAATAACTTGAAACTGACAAACGTAATAATAATAATAAATACAAGTTCATCAGATCAAAATCAGACAATGAATTGTTGTTCGGGAGAATCATACAAAAAAAACCTAATAAACATGTTCTGGACTAAAGTGAGGGTACCCGTAACTTAATATTTGGTTGCACAATCTTTTGAGGCAATCAATCAATTTCTGTAATCCACGAGACCTCTGCACCCGTCACACTCTTGGCCTCTGGCTGTTGATTGCTGGTCATTGTCCCTGCAAAATAACCAAATTAAAAAAAAAATAAATAAACGGGTGTTTTGTCCCACTCCTCGTGAGCAAGCGGCTCCAGCGGTCTCGGGTTGGAAGGTTCACCAGACGGTGTGTTTCAGCTCATCCACAGATGTTCAGTAGGGTCTAGATCAGGGCTCATGGAAGGCCACTTCTGAATAGTCCAGTGTTTGGCTCTGAGCCCTTCATGGGTGTTTGTACTGTGTGTTTTGGGTCATTCTCCTGTTGACTCATGACCTGAGAGACAGCGGGTGTGATTACTGGCAGCGGTGAGTCTGTGGCGAGTCTACTAATATGTTATGAAGTCAAATATAGTAGTAGCAAAACAATATTCAGTATAGTACAGCAGTATTGCATATTGTAAGTATTGCGTCTACAAAAAGAAACACTATCTTTTTGTACACTCAGGTATTGACAAAAGAAAAAAGTTTCTCTCTACTATTCTCATTGTTAGAAAAATTATTTGCACTCGACACCGGGTCTTGGTGGTCATGTCAACAGGTCATTTATTATTTTGCAAGAGAGGAGCAGAAACAGAGATACAACGTGTTGCTTTACTAATTGCACATCCACATCTGCTTGAAGAATAGATCAAAACCTCCTTCCTTATATCCCACAGTCACAGGAGCCCTCATGACGTCTTCGTAACCTTCCTCCCGCCATAGACAAACCAATGATGCGCTGTCTCCAGTCAGGTGCATACCATTTGATGACAGTGCTCCAGTCAGGGACATACAGATATCAGAGATCCCTGGACTCCTAACTGGCTTGCTTTGTATATGGGACATAAGTCATAATTAGGGGAAAGTTCATCTAGAAGTCACAGGCCATAATATATGTATATGTAGGGCTGGGCGGTATACCATTTCAACCGGTATACCGGTGTCAAATTTACGTACGGTATGACTTTTTCACATACCGGCACACCGGTGCCCAGCCGTAGTCACTGGCGAAGCGGTCGGAGCTACGTGTGTTACGTGCATTGAGTCATGGTTTTAATTTTATAACAATTAATAACCCGCAACTAACGCTCTTTAACAGGGCACAACACCACAAAACAACAGTTTGTGACACATAAACAATTTGTAACACTAATAATTGTACATTTGTTTAATTTACTCCGCCGAACTGCATGCTGGGTACAGCCCGCCCACTACCACAACAAGTTTAAACTCCGTCGCTACATTAAACAACAGAGCGATGCAGGAGGAACAAGAGAGAGCAGAGACGCACCAACACAACGTGTTGCCCAGAGAGGAGCTGTGTCTGCTGGCTGGAGGGTTTGAAAAGTCCGACGTAGTTTAGAAAACGATGTATTGCAAAGAAGCTGAACCTGGAGGGACTTAGGACCCAGGGGAATGCAGGTGAAAAAAACCCGGAAGAGACAGAAGTCACGCCACACAAACAGCTGTTCACAGCTTGCTGGGCAGTTGCGAGCGAGTTGGCTAGCGAGCGGTGAACAACGAGCGGTGAACAGCTGTTCAGGTGGCCGCAGGTCCTTTTCGGCGTCAATAAATTAATGTTAATACTGTGATATACCGTGAAACCGCCAGAATCTTACAAAATACCGTGATATGAATTTCTGGCCATACCGCCCAGCCCTATGTATATGTATATGTATATATATATATATATATATATATATATATATATATATATATATATATACACATACACATACACATACACATACACACACAGCGTATGGTTTTGTGTCCTCTAGTGCACATCTTTGATGTCTTTTTATAAATTGTCTGATCTCTGGTAACAGGCCGTTTATAAAAGCACTCTTTACCTGTTGGGCTTAAGGCCCACGGTTGACATAAGGTTCTGGGTTTGGAATCAAAAACCTCCTTTAGTCTCTGGAAGTAGTTTGTGACTGTTTCATTGGTCTCCTGGAGACATTCAGTGATTTTTACCCAGTCTGCCCGCTGGATAAAGTGCTCCTGGACCCTGGTCAGGAGGCCTTGAAGCCGGGCCACGCCTGCCACTATGGTGCCAGTGCCAAGAGGGGGAGTTCGGCCTTGCTGAGTGACCTGCAACTGAGACCGAGCTTTCTTTCACCGGGCAGCACATTTCGCTCCAGAAGGCCTCGATAGTCTTGACTATCGGTGGAGCACCTACACAGATGCAGCAAAGCAGCCCCAGAACATTACGAGCCGCCTCCATGTTTCACAGCAGGTGGCTTGTCAATATGCATTTTGGCAAATTCCAAAATCTTGTTGGAAGTTGTTCTGGGCTCTTTGGTTCCCATTCGCCCAGGGAGGTTGGCTTCAGTCCCGGGACCCTAACCATCTTCATAATATGAGCACCTGTAGTCACAGAACATCCAGCTGCCTGCAGGTGGTCCTGTAGCCTTTGCCTTTCACTCGGTTGTCTATAATGTTCTTTCTAATCTCTCTTTTCTTAGATTTCTGTGGTCCGTGTTCAGTGCTGCACACCTGTGGTGCTAATTACACACCTTAATTATTTTAAACCTTTTCTAGGGGTTTTCTTCATTTTTGTCCAGGCCATTTTCTTTATTATTGTGTTTTTATGTTATTTTAGCTAAGAAGTGTAAATATTAACACCAGCATTGATGCGGTTCATCGCAGTACAGTCGTGTTATTTACTTTACAGCTCAAGGAACATGTTTCGGTGTGTTTTCCCTTCAAACACGTATTCAATATAATTTCTAAGAGAGCAGACGGAGGACTTCATGAATGTGTAGCAGCTCCAAGGACAAAATAAACATTCTTTGATTTTAATGCCTGCTAAATTTGATCTCATATTAAATTGTATTATTTATACTGATTGTCGAATAGCTGTAACTGAGTGCCATCAATTTCTTAGATTCATGATTTGCAATTTAGTTTTATTAACCATCGTTACTTTTTAAAAAATATTTATTCATGATTAAATCTTCTACAGGCTACAGAACTACAGCTTTGTGATATTGCAGAAACGTGCAGACCGGATGCTCAGGGATCTTTTGAAGTTCAGTAACGAGTTCTCGAGCTGTGATGTTAATGAACAACACCAATATTCTGTAACGTCTCTGTGTTTCTGTTTTCTGTCAGACGTCCAGCAGCTGTTGGTGGTTAAAGAAGAGGTTCCCTTTGAACAGCAAGACTGGAGCTCCAGTCTGGACCAGGAGGACCCAGAGCCCCCCCACATTAAAGAGGAACAGGAGGACCTCTGGACCAGTCAGGAGGGAGAGCAGCTTCAAGGGCTGGAGGAGGCTGGTATCAGGTTCTCATTCACTTCATTCACTGTGAAGAGTGAAGATGAGGAAGAGGAAGCTCAGTCCTCACAACTTCATCAAAGACAAACTGAACATATGGACTCAGATGCTGATGTAGAGGACTGGGGAGGACCAGAACTAGACAGGATGTCAGATCCAGGTAGGCCTCTACAACCAGATACTGTTGAAAAGACTGGAGACTCTTCTGAACCTGAGACCGAGCACAGTGATGATTGGAGGGAGACAGAACCTCAGTCAGGTTTAAATAATAATGAAGACGTTCCTGTTAGTGATTTGAGATGTAGTACTGGGGAGAAACTATTCAGTTGCTCTGAGTGTGGTAAATTGTTTGGCTTCAGGAGAAATCTGAAGACACACATGAGAACTCACACAGGAGAAAAACCTTACAGCTGTTCAGTTTGTAAGAAATATTTTACACATAGCAGAAGTGTACAGAAACACATGAGAATCCACACAGGAGAGAGACCCTACAGCTGCCCAGTGTGCGAGAAAGGTTTCATTGAAAGTGGAGATCTGAAGAGGCACATGAGAATTCATACAGGAGAAAAACCTTTCATCTGCTCAGTTTGTAATAAATCTTTCACACAGAATGGAAGTTTACAGAAACACATGACAACTCACACAGGAGAGAAACCATTCAGCTGCGTAGTGTGTGGGAAAGATTTCACTGAAAGTGGCCATCTGAAAAGACACATGTTAACTCACGGAGGAGAAAAACCGTACAGCTGCTCTGTTTGTAAGAAATCTTTTACACATAGCAGAAGTGTACACAAACACATGAGAATTCACACCGGAGAGAAACCTTTCAGCTGCTCAGTGTGCGAGAAAGGTTTCATTGAAAGTGGAGACTTGAAGAGACACATGAGAATTCATACAGGAGAGAAACCTTTCAGCTGCTCGGTGTGTAACAATGCATTTGCCCAAAAAGGATGTTTACAGGCACACATGAGAATCCACACAGGAGAGAAACCCTTCAAATGCTCAGTTTGTGATAAAAGTTTTGTACGCAAGTCAAGTCTGAAGGCACACATGATCACTCACATGGGCGAGAACTCCTTTTAGTTCTGTTTGTGATGAAGGTTTTCTTCTAACGGTAAATCTGACACTACACATGACCACACGGGAGAAACAGTCTCGTATAACTACAAAAAGTTGCGCTCAGATTAGTGCAGATCTCCGCCAAAGAGGCTGGATTCACACAAGAGGTGTGGAGGAGACAATATTTAAAGTTCTTGAGCAGAAGGCAGCTGGTCTCAAAGTGTAAATCATTGTTAAAACACAAACCAGCCCAAAAGCAACCCTTCACCAACACATACACATTACAAGCTAACAGCAATGAGAAATAACGTTTGTATTTTGGAACTTAAAACAGCAAACTCAACACAATACTCAGTGCAGCACTGCATGATGGGAAATGCATCCAGTGAGCTCACTTTCAGCTTCACTGGTCAACGCTTGAAGAAGGTTAAATTCTGGAACTGTGAACTTTAAAAATGTACACAATTGTGCACAATGACTAATGTAAACTAAAGACTATATACCGATATACATATGGCACCTATTTTGTGTAAAATTCACTGTTTATTTAGCCGGGTTGGGTGGGTGCTTGTATTTAATTAACCCGACCCATATCTAGAAATGTTTATTCTTTTAATCAAACTATTGTTTCTCATTCACTTGTCATTTAAGGAATACTGTATAGATGATCTATCTATATATATATATATAGATATAGATATATCTATCTATCTAGATAGATAGATATAGATATATATAGATATAGATATATCTATCGATATATATGTATGTATATATATATATATACATACATATATATCACTTTATAATGTCACTTATCACCTCATCCACATTTTGGTAGGAGTAATTCAGTATTAACACATTTTTAACCACAAGGTTTAGTATAATACAGAAAGCAAAAATGTATGTAGAAAATTACATTTTCACACTACTATCACACTACTCAGCCTCCCGGGAAAAGCTTATGCCAGGGTGCTGGAACGGAGGCTCCGACCGTTTGTCGAACCTCGGATTCAAGAAGAACAGTGCGGGTTTCGTCCTGGTCGTGGAACAGTGGACCAGCTCTTTACCCTCGCAAGGATACTGGAGGGGTCCTGGGAGTTTGCCCAACCAGTCTACATGTGCTTTGTGGACTTGGAGAAGGCTTTCGACCGGGTCCCTCCGGACTTTTTGTGGGGGGTGCTGCGGGAGTATGGTGTGCCGGACCCGTTGCAACGGGCCATCCGGTCTCTGTACGCCTGCAGTAGGAGCTGTGTTCGTATCCTCGGCAGTAAGTCAGATACGTTCCCGGTGGGTGTTGGCCTCCGCCAGGGCTGCCCTTTATCACCGGTCCTGTTCGTAACTTTCATGGACAGGATATCTAGGCGCAGCCGTGGGGCGGAGAATGTCAGGTTCGGGGATCTCAGGATAGCCTCTCTGCTGTTTGCAGATGATGTGGTCCTGTTTGCCTCCTCGGACCATGACCTCCAGCATTCACTGGGGCGTTTTGCAGCCGAGTGTGAAGCGGCGGGGATGAGAGTCAGCACCACGAAATCTGAGGCCATGGTGCTCTGCCGGAAACCGGTGGATTGCTCCCTCCGGGTGGGGACAGAGTGCCTACCACAAGCGAAGGAGTTCAAGTATCTCGGGGTCTTGTTCACGAGTGAGGGTAAAATGGAGCGGGAGATCGACAGGCGTATCGGTGCGGCTGCAGCAGTAAAACAGGCGTTGCACCGGGCCGTCTTGATGAAGAAGGAGCTGAGCCGGAAGGCAAAGCTCTCAATTTACTGGTCGGTCTACGTCCCAACCCTCACCTATGGTCACGAGCTTTGGATCGTGTCCGAAAGAACGAGGTCGCGGATACAAGCGGCCGAAATGAGTTTCCTCCGTAGAGTGGCCGGGCTCAGCCTTAGAGATAGGGTAAGGAGATGAGTTTCCTCTGTAGGGCTCAGCCTTAGAGATAGGGTGAGGAGCTCGGACATCAGGAGGGAGCTTGAAGTCGAGCCGCTACTCCTTCGTGTCGAAAGGAGTCAGCTGAGGTGGTTCAGGTCTCATCAGGATGCCTCCAGGACGCCTCCCTTTAGAGGTTTTCTAGGCACGTCCATCTGGTAGGAGGCCCCGGGGAAGACCCAGGACACGCTGGAGGGATTATATCTCCCAGCTGGCCTGGGAACGCCTCGGGATCCCCCAGAATGAGCTGGTAGATGTTGCGGGTGAGAGAGAAGTCTGGGTCAGCCTGCTGGACCTGCTGCCTCCGCGACCCGACCCCGGATAAGCGGTGGAAAATGGATGGATGGATGGAAAATTACATTTTTATTTAACAGGTGTCGCTGTCTTTCCTCCTGTATATTGTTTTTATGTTTTTGAGATCTGTTATTTATGTTAGATGTTTTGCTGTCAGCTCATGACTACTAATTGACACCCTGTGCTGAATACATACTGTGATGTCACATTAATGTATCTCTATGTATTTTAAGAAAAATAATAAAAAAGTGTGGTTTGGCATCATTTAGAAAGATATATATAAATATAGATGCAAATTAATTGTCTAGTGAAAGAGCAAATAAATGTTGGAAAACAATCCCTTGAGTCGTCTTTTCCGATGCTATTCCATATGGGAAAGTAACTCAGATGTCCCACAACAGACTGATGTGGAACCAGAGACCCAGAACCTGCAGGAAGATATCAACATCACCTCTGAGACATCGGTTCTGTGTCCTCTAGTGGGCATTGAACCATCAGTTATATGTAAATATGTAACCAGAGTTACGGTGTTAACGTTCTGATTATTATTAATATTATATTATTTTTATTATCCACTTTAAGGACACGCTCCTTTAAAGGACAGATCTCTTTTTAACTAAAATTATGAATACATCGTTCTTGCTCTTTGGTTACAAGAATGCCGAAGTAGTTCCCTTTCTTCCTGACAGGTATATTAATAATAGAAGTTTTATCAATCAAACAGGAAGCTCAACTGTGTCAAAGGCTTTGTGAAAATCAAGAAAAGGTATCAAACTATTAATTTCATGAATCCAGATTCATTTTCATCTATAATTGAGTTTAGAACATTTTCAAATATTTTGGCAAATACAATAGCAAACCATTTATAATCATTGAGTAAACTAATCGGCCTCCAATGGTCAAGAATAAGCAAATCTTTTTGGGTTCAGGTATCAGACGCCTTGCTTCACACAAAGTAAATGTCTAAAAAAAAATGTCTAAAACCAAGTTTTTAGGGTTGTTTATCACTACTTTCATCAAATGTGATGGACTGAGATAAAATGGGACAAAGTCATGACTTCACACTACAGATCAAGTTTTATGGTCTGAGTGCAAATTAAAAAACATTTCAACAGTTTGTTTTCAAGAACAAAATATGTACTATATACAAGAACCAAATAGAAAAAGCAGACCTTTTCCTACATTGAGGTTTCTAACCGTCGTGCCATGCTGAAAAGCAGTTCCTGTCCGGCTGCAGGCAGAGGGCCACCTCGCACTCCCCGCACTTCCACGGCGTGTTCTTTCGTCGGCCTCGCTTTTTGCAAAGCTCGCACATCCTGCGACCCGTCGTGGCTTTCATCTTGGGGCCGGCCGCGTTGGCGATGGCCACGGGGAGATGGCCGGCGGGCGTCTGGGCGGCAGCCGTGCGGAGCGGCTTGCCACAGAGCTCCGCGGTCAGCTGCTCCATGAAGCCTCGGTGCGTCATGGGCTTCGTCTGCTGGGCCAGACAGAGCTCCTTGTGGAGAACGAAGCTGTTGGTGGTGGCAATGTCCAGGAAATGGTAGAAAAGGTTTCTGTACCAGCACACGGTCTTGTGTTGTGCAGAATAATACTGAGTGAGCTGGTCTGATGGATCGACTCCACCCATGTGCTCGTTGTACTCTGCAACCGGTGTTGGACAGGGTACTGGTGCCCGTGTCCAGGAGCCATCTTGCTGCTTCACCCGCCTCAGCACAGTCTTACCAGAGTACGCCGTGTGAACGCTGGAGCAGACCGATACTTCCTTGGTGTCCATCCACTTCACATAGACGATGGGGCCATCACGGATCCATCTCACGGAGCCCCTCGCCGACTCCTTGGTGAGGGCGTTCACATCAGTCCGAGGGCATCCTTTGCGGTACTCCCTGTACGTCCCACAGGCAGCAAATCTGGACTCATGGAGAGCCATGAAGAGCTTGGGGCTGGTAAAGAAATGGTCCATGTAAATGTGGTAGCCTGTGCCGAGGTAACCGGGTTGAACAAGGGACATCACAACCTTGTAGGACAGGCCGTGACCGGAGGGGATGTGGCTTTTGCCGGTGTGGATAGAAAAGTCCACCGTGTAGCCATTCCTCGAGTCAGCCAACACAAACAATTTGAAACCCCAGTTGGTGAGTTTGGCCTTCTTGTGCCGGGCCCTCCCGGTATTAGCCTTGGAGGCGACCATCTTCTCATTCACAACCAGGTCTCTGTGGGGATGGTAAAAGGCCTTACAGGCACTCTTGATGGTGTCCATCAGGGGGTTCAGCTGAAAGAGTTCGTCATGTTCGTCCGTGCCCTTTTTCCTGTCATTGAGGACGTCCTCATCAGGGTCGCTGAGGTGAAGGTTCCACGATATTGTCCTGTATCTCTCGCGTGGCATGATTTGTGATGGAAACGGCAAAGACAAAAGGTGATTCTGCCTCCAGTAATCCGCAATACTGTCCAGCTTTACAACGGCCATGTACAGAAGCAACCCAACGTACTTGTAGAAACACTCGACGCCCAAGTCGACCCATTTGAATTTCTTCCCGTTTGCTATTTGTTGGGCCGCCTGCTTGTTTGTGTTTCGACACAGCGTCTGCACCGTTTGTTCAGGGAAGAACAGCTTGAAGAGGTCCAGGGGGGTCCGTGTGGAGGCGGAGCCGAGCCGTGGTCCTGGTGTCTGAGCCGGTTGAAACCCGGAGACGGGGGGAGCGGTGTCCGGGTCTTTGTCCGTCTTCCAAGACAGCGCAGGTGGTTGTGGGTGGAGTCGAGCTCCACGGGACCTTTTTGCTGGTGGCGACCTGGTGGCCGGCAGCGGTGATTCCTCTCTGTGAAATAAGTACCCGTTACTACCAAGTTCACTGAAACAGACAATCCCACCAAAGAGGCTCCGACTGCTGTCGGCCATATTTAGCTCAATGTGATATTGCAAACACACGTACCCATCTTCAAAAGGATCCCGATTATTTTGATATTCCTCTTCATCGCAGGAATCGAACCCTTCAGGCTCTGAAGATCCTCCGTCGTCCTCGTCGCTACTTTCCCACATCGCTGAAAGAACATCGCTCTGTCAGTTCTCTCTTACATATCGTCTCAAAAGTACAATGTGTACCTCTGAGAGGTAGTACAGTAAAAAGTACAATATGCAAGTATAGATTTGTACCTGGTTCTCCACAATCCTCGTCATCATCTTCACTCGACACAGGAGCAAATGAGAACTTGATACCAGCCTCTTCCTGGTCCTCGTTAATGTGTGGGGGCTCTGGGTCCTCTTTAATGCGGGGGGGCTCTGGGTCCTCTTTAATGTGGGGGGGCTCTGGGTCCGGACTGGAGCTCCAGTCCTGCTGCTCTTCTTTGATAGCAATCCATTTGTGGATGTCTGCAGTAAAAGCTGAAAGACAAACAACAATAACTATGAGTGTTTGTTGTCTCGTGTAAACAATCACAGGACTTTCATCTGGTATCTCTTCTGAAAAATGAAAATGGCGGCGAAAGAAACAAGATGGCGACGGCCAAAATGCAGACTCAAGGCATCAAACCAACGGGTGACGTCACGTTCACCGGTTCAGATCCCAGCCCAGGCTGACTACGTGTGCATCAATACAACGTGATCCAATAACCTCATGGGGTCGCAGTATTGATTCTGTGGCCTAAACGTTTGGAAACTGTTGAAATCAAAGTAAGTGTATCTTGATGAGGTCATAATGTGGGCGTGTCTAAAGCAAGGAATCCGTCGTGAGCAACTTTAACCAACGTTCATAAAATATTATTGTATTGTAGTCGATACATTAAACACCGTGACTCTCTGGTTACATATGTACATATAACTGATGGTTCAATGCTCACTAGAGGACACAGAACCGATGTCTCAGAGGTGATGTTGATATCTTCCTGCAGGTTCTGGGTCTCTGGTTCCACATCAGTCTGTTGTGGGGGAACAACGCGAGCTGGCCGCGGCCACCAGACTACCGGGAGGTCCAGCTCACGGTACCGGAACACTAACTAACGTGTTTCCAGCGAGAGAGAAATAAGAAGCACCAACCTGCGGGGTTCGAACCGAGGTCCAGCGGGTCATCCATCGCTGCTCGATCAGTAGTGATGAGTCCTGACGAGTCGAGCAAGAGAAGCGCGACACGAGGCGCGTGTTGATGACGTATGTAAGGACGTACGAAGCCTCGCCAGACTGCCGTACGTGACTGATTCCGGAAATGGTTCGCGGGTTTGGCGCGCGATTCTTCTTCTTCTTTGAGGTTTATTGGCGGTTGGAAAACTGTCTGGTGCATTACCGCCACCAGCTGGTATGGAGTGTGGGTCAGGATGTCTAGCACCTGTATCGGCAAATAACACTACTAAATAAAACAACAAATCAAACAAACAAAACCCCCCAAAAAAGAAAGTATATATATATATATATATATATTGTAATGCTCTCCCCTGTGCTGCAGCGTTGAATAAGGAGGCGATGACTGGCTTGCAACTCCGGTGCATTTATTTAGACAGTACAACTTACTGCGTCACTCTTCATTAGCTCTCACACACACAGCCATCCAACGTCGGCTCACTCAACAACCTCTCCTTCTCTCGAGCCAATCCCCCCACCTCCATAGGTCACATAGAACTACATTGCCCTCTGCTGGTAACAGTGCATAACACAACATGTGAACATCTGCATAACTGATGCATAATAACAGGGACATCTTAACTCTGTTCATTACACAGCTCCCCCTCAACAAAGTCTCTCGTCCCGAGGGACTACACAAAGTCTCTGAGATGTCCCGGCCGACGTCTCTGTCTCCGCGGCCGAGTGGGGGACACAGGCGCCTCTGTCTGGTGGGGGGGGCTACACCCCTGTGCAGCGAAAGGTGCGCGGGGTGAGAAGGGGGAAGGAGGGGTGTGAACAGGGGGGTCAGTCACTGTCTCTGGGGAAGTAGGTGCAGTGATTGTGGCGTCGCCCCTCCACGCAGGCGTCCGGGAAGAGAAGGAGTCTCCTCTGTACGGGGCCAATCTGTCTCTGTGGAGTGCGACTTTCTTCCTTTTTCCCGGCAGCTGGACTCTGTACACCACTTCACCCAGCCGTTCCACAACCTGACAAGGCCCCACCCAATGACAGTCCAATTTGGGGCACCGTCCCTTCTTCCTACGTGGGGTGTACACCCAAACCAGTTCTTCGGCTTGGAAGTGTCTCCCTTTTGACCTCACGTCGTAGTTCCTTTTTTGTCTCATGCCCGCTTTCTCCAGCTGGTCTCGGGCAAAGATGTGGGCGGACTCCATTCGATCCTGGAGTCTCCTGGCGTACTCCCTCCCTGGGGGAACAGCAGGGGTGTCAGGGGGTTTGCCCAAGGCCACCTCCACTGGTGTCCTTAACTCTCTCCCCAACATGAGGAGGGCCGGCGTGCATGAGGTGGACTCCTGAACAGCAGACCTGTAGGCCATGAGGACAAGGGGCAGGTGCGTGTCCCAGTCACGTTGATGCTCTGCAGTAAGGATTGCCAGTTGCTTTGCCAGGGTCCTGTTGAACCTCTCAACGAGGCCGTCGCTCTGGGGGTGCAGCGCCGTGGTCCGGGTCTTATGCATCCCCATACGCTCACACATGGTGGCAAAGACCTGTGATTCAAAATTCCTCCCTTGGTCACTGTGGATGGTTTCTGCCACCCCAAACCTGCTGAACATGCCCTCTACCAGAGCGTCAACCACTGTCTCTGCCTCCTGATTTGGTATTGCATATGCCTCGGGCCATTTTGTAAAATAGTCCATGGCTACCAAAACGTACCGGTTGCCTGTGTCCGTGGGGGGAAATGGGCCCATGACATCCACAGCTACTCTCTCCATGGGAGCCCCCACTGCCTGTTGCTGTAGTTGTGCGCGAGACTGGTTCGGGGGGCCCTTATAGGCCGCGCAGAGGTCGCAGCGGCGGCAAAAGTCCTCCACGTCCCGTCTGGCCCGCCCCCAGTAAAATCCCTGACGAAGCCGGCGGAGTGTTTTGGCTACTCCAAAGTGCCCCGCCCCTGTGTTCCCATGGGATGCTTCCAGCACAGCATCTCTCATTGAACTGGGGACTATTACCTGCCGCCTTTCTTCTCCTGTGGCAGGCTCCTTCCAGGCTCTCTGCAGTACTCCATCCTTCACTCTCAGCGCATCAAACGATGACCACAGTCCTTTTGTTGCAGTGGAGCTCCCTGTGACCTCTTCCCAGGGTGGTCTCTGTCCAACTTCCACCCACTGCAGCACTGGTTGTATGTCTCTGTCCTGCTCCTGTTTTATCTGCCACTCAGCCACGCCAACCATCCGCGTACCCCGGCAGACTGGCCCGGCCCCTTCGTGCCTGGGGCATGTCTCCTCCTCGATACGCAGTTCCCTCTCACGCGCTTCTCTCTGCTCGCAGTATCGGCACCCGCCCAGGGCGCAGGGGCGGCGGGACAGGGCATCTGCGTTGGCATGGCTGGCTCCGGCCCTGTGTTCCACTGTAAAAGCATAGGACTGCAGCATTTCAATCCAGCGTGCAACTTGGCCCTCGGGTTCCCTGAAGGACATCAGCCACTGAAGCGCTGAGTGATCCGTCCTGACAGTGAAGGGGCGGCCACCCAGATAGTACCTGAAGTGCTTTATCGCCGCCACCATGGCGAGGAGCTCTCGGCGCGTGACGCAGTAGCGGCGCTCAGCCTTGTTGAAGGTTTTGCTGAAATACGCCACTACTCTCTCTCCTTTCGGCCCTGCCTGAGCTAGCACTGCACCCATGCCCACGTCGCTGGCGTCCGTGTCCAGAATGAATGGCAACATGGGGTCAGGGGGGGTGAGGACGGGGGCCTCCGTCAGTGCCTTCTGGAGGGAGTTGAAGGCTTGCTGGCACTGTGGCGTCCAGGTGAAGCCCCTGCCCTTCTGCAGCAGGTGGTACAGGGGGGCGGCTGTGCAGGAGAACCCTCGCACAAACTTCCTGTAATATGAGGCCAGGCCAAGGAAGCTCTTCAGTTGTCGTTGGTCTGTGGGTGTTGGCCAGTCTCTCACTGCATGCACTTTCTCTTCTAGTGTGCTGACGCCTTCCTCCCCCAGCCTGTGACCCAAAAACTCCACCTCCTTCCTCATGAAGCGGCACTTTTGTGGGTGTAATTTCAGGCCCGCCGCCGACACTCTCTGCAGCACTAGCCTCAGCGACTCCAAGGCCGTTTTGAAGGAGCTCCCGTGGGCCAGGATGTCGTCCAAATACACCAGACATCTCTGACGGGGAATGCCAGCCAGCACCCGGTCCATGAGTCTTTCAAAGGTGGCTGGGGCGTTGCACAGGCCAAAACTGAGGACCCGGAACTGCCACAACCCCGTCCATACAGAAGGCAGTCTTCGGTCTCGCTTCAGGGCTGAGTGGCACCTGCCAGTATCCGCTTCGCAGGTCGAGTGAAGAGAACCAGGAGGAGCCCGACACCAAGTCCAGTGACTCATCAACCCTGGGTAATGGATATGCGTCCTTCTTGGTCACACTGTTCAGCGGTCTGTAGTCCACGCAGAATCTCATCTTGGAGCTCTTTTTTTTCGACACCATCACCACTCCCGAGGCCCATGGACTGTCTGACGGTTCAATGATGCCATCTCTTTGCATCTCTTCCACCGCTCTGTCTGCAGCCTCACGGTGAGCCATGGGGAGGCGCCGGGGACGCGTCCTGATGGGCTGTGCATTCCCTGTGTCTATTTGGTGCTGCACCAGGTGTGTCAGGCCCACTTCATTGTCTGACAGTGCAAAAATGTCTGTAAAGTCAGATAACACCTCCCACAGCTCCTCCATTGCTCCAGTTGGTCACAATTCTGTCTCCATATCTCCCTCACCGCTGCCAACCTGTCCGTCCCCTCCACTGTAGTCACGTCGGCCGGGTGAGGTGAGCTGGAGTGTGTCGAGCTGGGCTGGACGCTGCTGGGGGCATGGGACACCAGAGGCAGGGCACTTTGGATTGGGGAGTGGTTGCTCTCGTCTGGGGTCTTTGTGTCATGACAGTGTGTCTCCACGGCTGTCCCGACCAGGGGGTGTGGCTTTGAGGACCCTGTAGGTGGTATCATTCTGACAGTGGGGCCCCCGGGGAAGGTCAATGTGTTCTCCCCTAGGTCCAGCAGGCAGCGCGCAGACCTCAAAAAGTCCAGCCCCAGTATACAAGGGTCCTGCACCTGCGCCACCCACACTGTAAAATTTTCCGTTCGACCACCCACATTCAACGTCACCCTCCCCCTCCCAAGCATAGGGGCCAGCTCACCAGTCACTGTCCTCAGCTGCACTGTAGTCTGCTCCAACTGCGTCCCCTCTGGAACCAACTCTGGCCGCATCAGTGTCGCTGTTGAGCCCGTGTCCACAAGGGCGGTACATGAGGCCCCACATATGTTGACAGGAATGTGGCAGAAATTCCCAGCATGAGTCCAACCTACCACCATCGTGGATTCTGTGTTCTCGTCTGCTTCAGGGGGGGGTGGAGTCCCTCTCCCCCGACTGTTCTGTTTGGCTCTCCCTTCTCCTGATGATCCGTCATGGGACATAATGCCAGGGGTCCGTACCATCCCATCTATACGGGCCCCGGTCCGTTTCCCTGGTTGTTGGCATGCTTGGGGCAATGTCTGAGGAGATGGCCAGCAAACCAGGGGGCGGTGGCGAGGGCGTGTGGCACTTTGTGGCGAATGCATAGAAATGCCTGCCAGTCTGCCTTACCGGAGTACTTAGGTGTTTTACATGGGGCCCGGTAAGCATTGGCACCGCCATTTTGCCACACGTGCTGCGCGTCCACTCCACTGTAATGCTGTGGTGAAACCGATGTGCGAGTGAGGGAGCCTCTCCCGCGTTCCTCAGCCGAGTCCATTCCCGCGTCGTTGGCCATGCTCCTCGCCGCCAGCTTCAAGCGGGCTTTGGTCTCCGCAGCGTGCTCAAACTCCGCCGCCAGACTCCGTGCACGGGCATAGCTGTAGCTCCCCTCTTCCTCCTTAACTTTTGGCCGTGCTCCTTCCTCGTGCGGCATGTCCATCGGCTGTACACACAGCGGCTCCGCTCGGTAGGCCCGCTAGCCGGCTATGCTAACACCGGAGAAGAACCCAGTCCTTCACTTTTTGACTTCTGACACCAGTGTAATGCTCTCCCCTGTGCTGCAGCGTTGAATAAGGAGGCGATGACTGGCTTGCAACTCCGGTGCATTTATTTAGACAGTACAACTTACTGCGTCACTCTTCATTAGCTCTCACACACACAGCCATCCAACGTCGGCTCACTCAACAACCTCTCCTTCTCTCGAGCCAATCCCCCCACCTCCATAGGTCACATAGAACTACATTGCCCTCTGCTGGTAACAGTGCATAACACAACATGTGAACATCTGCATAACTGATGCATAATAACAGGGACATCTTAACTCTGTTCATTACAATATATATATATATATATATATATATATATATATATATATATATATATATATACACATACATACATACAACACATACCCAACCAAAACTAACCACCCAAAAATAAATAAACAAATAAACATAGGGCTCATATTCTATCAATAATCCTGGTTCTCCTCAGATACTGCAATAGTGCTTTATAGCACCCACTCGGGTTACCTTGCAGCACACACGTCATAACCAACCGTACCCGCAGCGTCATCATCAGGGGGCGGGGACACGAAACTGCGTCAAGTCGGACAGTTTTCAGCTGACTTCAAAGTATAAACAGGAAGTCACAGAAAAAAGGACTTCCTGTTAGTTCAGATCCTTAGTTTACTTGTAGTTTACACATCACGTTTGGATTTATTCACGTGTTAATAAATATATATTCGTGTAGAAATGTGTTCTTTTTGTCTGCCTGTGAAATACATCACTACTATGTGTTATATAAATAAACTGTATTAGTATCAACCACACACGATATGTTTTCAGGTTAAACATTAGACTAATAGTCAACAATCCAGCGTAAAATAAGAATTGTCCACAACACGTGATGTTTGCTGTCAAATCTAAGAGCCAATCAGCTCTCTAATGTAGCGAGAGCCAGGCGTTTCCCATCATGCACTGGGCCACGCAGTCGGTGGAGAGCTGCTGCGGCGCCTGGCTCTAAAATCGACGGCCGCCTCGCTCTCGTGAGATTATCGTTGACCAAGTCGGGATCAAGTCGGACACAAATCTACCCAGCATGCATTGCGCACCGATCGCCGGTGATCGATTCTGCGGAGAACTGGCTCATCTCGAACGAACCTATTTCCGGATTCAGGCACGTGGCACAGCCGTCCGACGAGGCGTGCGTCTCCACCTACGTCATCAACACGCGCCTCGTGTCGCGCTTCTCTTGCTCGACTCGTCAGGACTCATCACTACTGATCGAGCAGCGATGGATGACCCGCTGGACCTCGGTTCGAACCCCGCAGGTTGGTGCTTCTTATTTCTCTCTCACTGGAAACACGTTAGTTAGTGTTCCGGTACCGTGAGCTGGACCTCCCGGTAGTCTGGTGGCCGCGGCCAGCTCGCGTTGTTCCCCCACAACAGACTGATGTGGAACCAGAGACCCAGAACCTGCAGGAAGATATCAACATCACCTCTGAGACATCGGTTCTGTGTCCTCTAGTGAGCATTGAACCATCAGTTATATGTACATATGTAACCAGAGAGTCACGGTGTTTAATGTTGTGATTATCATTAATGATCTGCTTCATTGGTTCTGTATCCTCTAGTGAGCATTGAACTAGCGATGGGCAGATTGGAGGAAGTCCAGTGGCGTTACAAGAGTTTGTTCAATGAGCAAACCTGTAACATGTGTAGGGAGTTACATGTTGAGCCACTAAACAGAGTAATACATCACAGTATAAAGCGTGTCATTGTCTTTTCCAGAAGGTGGCGCTATGACAACGTGAACATACACATGCATCATGCTTCTCTACGTGAAGCGTAGACCACGTCATGTAACTTACATGTAAATCCGATGTTGTTTGGCTGATTTCCTTTCACCAGTAGGTGGCGCTATCACAATCCAGACCTTGTCCGGCATCATGCATGAGAAGTTTTGGGCTGGAGTTACGATGGAGCACAAAATGGGCGTGTCTTCCTATCCACGCCACGTCGAGGCGGTTCAACAAAAGCGCACAAATAGTGCAACCCAAGGTCTTAAGGGTCTTGAGATCATTCTAGAACAGAATTGAAGTCGATCGGGTAAATGCTCTAGAAGGAGTTCGTAAGAGTACAAATGCAAAAAACGGCGGGAAAAAAATACAAAAATCCCAAATTGGCCGAATTTCTATTGCACCTCCTAATGTTTAAATTGCACAACAGTTTTTTTGCATGTTTGGGGGTGCAATGTGCACATATCCTGCACATTTGGTGTCATTAGTCAAAAATACATTTTATGACATTATGGATTCGTCATGCAAAATAAGAAGTATTAAAGTATGTGGACGACAGCTGCGTACCGGGCGGTGCCTCTCGCGTCGAGTCCCAACTCGATGTCCCGAGTCTTCTCCAGTTGTTCCATTGGTGCAGTTGGTTAAAGGTGCTCATGACTGGATTCCTTGCTTTAGACACGCCCACATTATGACATCATCAGGATACACTTCCTTTGTTCATCAGAGAGGAACTTGATTTCAACAGTTTCCAAACTTGAGTTTGCATTCAGGCCGTCGCTATCTTTATATTGTTGTTTGTTTATATATATATATAATGTTGTTTGTTTGTCTTTCAGCTTTTACTTCAGACATCCACAAATGTATTTTTATCAAAGAAGAGCAGCAGGACTGGAGCTCCAGTCCGGACCAGGAGGACCCAGAGCCCTCCCACATTAAAGAGGACCAGGAGGACCCAGAGCCCTCCCACATTAAAGAGGATCAGGAGGACCCAGAACCCCTCCACATTAAAGAGGACCAGGAGGCTGGTATCAAGTTCTCATTCACTGTGAAGAGTGAAGATGTGGAAGGGGAAGCTCAGTCCTTACTGCTTCATCAAAGACAATCTGAACAGATGGAAACAGAAGATGATGGAGAGGACTGTGGAGGACCAGAACCAGTCAGAAACCTAGTACCAGAACCAGACAGGAACTCAGGACCAGAACCAGTCAGGAAATCAGGACCGGGTACTGTACTTAAGTGGTGGGCTGAGCCTTCTCTGCTGGCCTAAACAGAAAGTTATAGCTATTTTATAATGTAATTGTTTTTCACAAATTCACTACATGTTTACACTTCATTGCTCACCGTTGCTGTGTCTACGGTCTACTGTATAGCATGTAAGTCGCTTTGGATAAAAGCCTCAGCTAAATGAAATGTAATGTAACATGTATTATAATTATTTCTCCCTTTTTTAGCTTATTTCCTCATTACACAGGTCCTGTCTTCTCCTGTCGCTCTGCTTCCAGCCTGCAGCGCTGCTTCCAGTGCAGCTTCTTCTAAGGAGAGCTTTGAAGTGCCAGGGCCACCTAGAGGGCCTGGAAGTCTGTCAGCATCAACATGCGCTGTGATTGGTCAGTGGGCCAGAAAGCTAACCAGAACTCAGTAGTAGTAAGATTGAAACATATGTAAGAAGTTTTGACATTTTGGGGTTTTGCTTGATGTACTTTTTTTTTTTTTTTAGGAGGAGAAACAGACTTGGTGTTGGACTTACTGGCGAGGCCTTTCTCACTGAGGACGTTTCAGGAAAAGCAGGAAATCGTAACAAAGGGACGCCCAACCCCACAGCTGGCAGGCTTGACCCAGCAAGGAAAAACATTTGTGCGTCACTTTCAATCCACCAACTATGAACGATATTCCTGGATGACCGCATCGGAGAAGAGTTGCAAATTGTATTGCTGGGAATGCCTTTTATTTGCGACTGATCGTCTTGCTGTTTGGAGCTGCCTCGGATTTTTTAACCTGAGTTGCCTTTCCAAGGCTGCAACGCGACACCAAGTATCGGCGGGACACTTGCAAGCCACAGTGCTCTTGAATACGTTTGGAGAGACCCGAGTGGATTCTCAGATCAACAATCAAGTTCGCAGGGAAACGGAGCTCCACAACGAAAACGTTAAGAAGAACAGGGAAATACTGAAAAGACTGATAGATTGTGTCATCTTTTTGGGTAAACAGGAACTCTCATTCAAGGAAAACGACAAACGTAAAAAGTCTACAAATAAGGGGAACTACGTGGAGCTACTTTCCTTTGTGGCCGAGCACGACACAGACTTACACTACCACCTTTCCACGAACAAAGTGTTTACCGGGCCATCGGGCAAAATACAAAACGACCTGATAAGTGCTGTCGCTGAAGTGATGGAAGAGGAGATACGACGGGAGATAAATCAAGCGCCCTTTGTCGCTGTTATGGTGGACGAAGTGACTGACGTGAGTAGCACAGCGCAGCTGGCACTGGTGCTCCGCTATGTGACGGATACCGGCGTCAAGGAAAGGTTTGTCAGATTTGACGATGTTACCGGCCACAAGAGAGCCGATGACATTGCTGCTCTTCTCATCCGATTCCTGGAGGACCACAATTGTCTGGACAAAGTCGTGGCTCAGTGTTATGATGGCGCCGCGGTCATGGCATCTGGACTTAATGGCGTGCAGGCTAAAGTCAAAGAGAAGGCTCCTATGGCTTTATTTATACACTCCTATGCCCATCGGCTGACTTTAGTGCTGACTCAGGGGGTCTCAAAGATGAGAGAATGTAACATATTTTTTTCACATCTCAACGCCCTCGCTGCGTATTTTTCCAGGTCTCCAAAGCGCACGCAGCTGCTCGACGAAATCTGCCAGCGGCGTCTTCCTCGTGTGGCACCAACACGGTGGCACTATAGCTCCCGACTAGTGAACACGGTCTTTGAAAAGAAAGCCGCCCTGCAGGAGCTTTTTGAGCACATTGTGGAGCACCATGACGAATACGACGTGGAATCTGTGCACTGTGCTGACGGCTTCAAAGCCCATCTGGAGAGCTTTGAGTTTTGCTTTTGGCTGTCCACGTTCCATGGGATCTTTAAGTATTCGGATGTGCTTTTTGGAGTACTACAGAACCCAAGACTGGATGTAAAGTTCTGTCTGAAAAGTGTAGATGAGTTTTGTGACTCTGTTCAGAGAGAAAAGAGACGGTTTGCTGACATTTATGAGTCCACTGTGCGTGAAACGGGTGCCCCAAGACCACGGAAAGGCCAACTGGAGGGAAACATTCGGGCATGGTACCAGAAACTCCACAGCGATATCTTGGACAACATTCTTGCCCAGATACGAAATCGGTTCAAAGACCACGAGAAATTACTGTTTCTCTCCCTCCTCGACCCCGACCGGTTTCAGGCATACCGGAAGAAATTCCCGGATTCGGCCTTCTCCAAACTAACGCAGAGTCACGGACATCTGTTTGAGGATCTGACTCGGCTTAAAACAGAACTGACTGTAATGTACGCCATGGCTGCCTTTGAAGGAAAAGGCCCTGCTGATCTACTGGCTTTCCTTCAGCAGAACCATCTGGTGGAGAGCATGCGTCAACTTTACGGACTGGCATGTTTGGCGGTGACCATCCCAACATCAACTGCCACTGTCGATTGGACATTTTCAGCACCAAAACGCATCAAAACGTATTCCAGAAACGCAGCTGGGGAGGCTCGACCGTCCTCACTGGCGTCCATGGCCATCGAGAGGGATCTGTTAATGGAGCTGAAGCGCACCGATAAGCTGTACAACCGCGTCATTGAACTGTTTGCGAACAAAGAGAGGAGGATGGACTTTGTCTTTAAGTGAACAGCATCTGGTGAGTGAACTGCTTTTTGTGTTTTTACATCTGCGGTAGTGTTGTTAATGCCTATGGTGTTGTTTTTATTATATAGTAAATCAGGGTTCATGCGGTCAAAACCTGGAAAAGTCATGGAATTTTAAAATGGTTGTTTCCAGGCCTGAAAAAAGTCATGGAAATGTATTGTATACATATTTGGTCGTTAAGCTGTAGTAAGAAGGCCCAGGTAGAACCCGCACGGCTCGCCACTGAGTTTCAGCGATGTTTGCTGAACGAAAGTCCTGCGATTGTTTACACAAGATGACAAACACTCGTAGTTAATGTTGTTGGTTTGTCTTTCAGCTTTTACTTCAGACAAAGGAGAGCAGCAGGACTGGAGCTCAAGTCTGGACCAGGAGGACCCAGAGCCCCCCCACATCCAGGAGGACCCAGAGCCCCCACACATCCAGGAGGACCCAGAGCCCACACACCTTAAGAAGGACCCCCAAAACCTGCAAACCTGTTTTACATTTATTGTCCACTTGATGGCGCATAAGAGTTAAAAAAACACTTTTTCTTAAATTTTATTTTTGTTATTTAACGATCCTGTTGAGTGTGTGCATTTTATCAAAATGGGATATTTTTATTTAGTGTTATTTCTAAAATCTGTTTTCTTTCTTGGGTGCTTCCATAGTCCTGTCTTTCCCTCACAATGTTATTCTGTATTGCTGAGGGAAGCAGATGTGCAAGAAGAGAGAGACCAGAAGGCCATTGTTGTGTGTTGTCTTCTGCAGGAACAAATAAATGCTGGAAAATCATCATTTGAGTCGACTTCTTCCATGCCCTAAAGACATCTGTTACAGGCGCATTAGAGCAAATTAAGTCCCACAGTCCAAAGACATGCAGCTCAGCTTAACTGGACTCTAAATTGCCCATAGGTGTGAATGTGAGCGTGAATGGTTGTATGTCTCTATGTGATTCCTGTGATAGACTGGTGGCTTGTCCAGGTGAATCTGCCTTCACCCAATGAAGAATGGAATGAATGGAATATTACTAACGATAATAGTATTGTGGGTGAAAGTCTTGACGTGATTCACTTTGTAATTTGTTTTGTTAAATATTATAAATATATTATACACATGCAGAAAATAATCACAGAAACTGCTCTTTATTTTTAAAAATACTGATCAAATTCATTAAAGTTCAAGATCAACAAAAAATGTGTTATACAAATACAAGCATACTACCTAAGAACATCAAGCACAATACAGTTGACCACGCTCTGTCAGCCCAGTGGGCAGAGGTCCGGATGAGTCAGTACCTTCGAGTCTGAGGCCTTGGTTCTCTGACGGAGATCGGTGGAGTCCTCCAAGTTGGACGTGAGTCACTGCCCCAAGCGAGGGAGGTCAAGTATCTCAAGGTCTTGTTTACAAGTGAGGGAGTGGAGTTAATGTCAACTTTATTAAAACCGGAACAACTAAAGGGAGTTCTCGCCTGGGTGACATACCATGTGCATATTCAGTTGCTCATTGCACAGAAATGTTTCATCACAAACTGAGCAGCTGAACGGTTTCTGTCCTGTGAGTTAACATATGTCTCTGTAAATGTCCCCTCTGTGTAAAATATGTTTTACAAACGGAGCAGCTGTAAGGTTTCTCTTCTGTGTGCATTAATGTGTGTCTCTTTAAATGTCCCCTCTGTGTAAAATATGTTTTACAGACTGAGCAGCTGAAAGGTTTCTCTCCTGTGTGAGTTAACATGTGTTTCTTTAGTTGTGCCCTCTGTATATAAGAATTTTTACAGACTGAACAGCTGAAAGGTTTCCCTCTTGTGTGGATTATCATGTGTTTCTTCAGACTTCCACTTTCAGTGAAACCTCTATCACACTCTGAGCAGCGGAAAGGTTTCTCTCCTGTGTGGATTCTCATGTGTGTCTGTAAAGATGAACAACGTGGAAAGGATTTATTACAGACTGAGCAGCTGAACGGTTTCTCTCCTGTGTGAGTTAACATGTGTCTCTTTAAGTCTCCATTTTTTGTAAAAGCTTTCTTACAGACTGAGCAGCTGAAGTCTGAAATGTGTTGTTTTGAATCACTAACTAAAACCTCCTCATTATTCAGAGAGTTTAACCCTGACTGAGGTTCTCTGGTCTCATCACAGTCATCAGTATCTGGTTCAGAAGAGTCTCCAGTCTTCTCATAAGTATCTGATTCTGGAGGTCTACCTGGATTTGACTGCCTGTCTGGTTCTGGTCCTACACAGTCCTCTCCATCAGCTTCTGTTTCCATCTGTTCAGTTTTTCTTTGATGAAGCTGTGAGGACTGAGCTTCATCATCATCATCATCATCATCATCATCATCATCATCATCATCATCATCACTCTTTTCAAGAATGAATGAGAACCTGATACCAGCCTCCTCCAACCCTTGAAGCTGCTCTCCCTCCTGACTGGTCCAGAGTTCCTCCTGGTCCTCTTTAATGTGGGGGGGCTCTAGGTCCTCCTGGTCCAGACTGGAGCTCCAGTCCTGCTGCTCAGGGGGAACCTCTTCTTTAACCAGCAACAGCTGCTGGACGTCTGTGGAGAACAATAAAACACATTCACAAGTCTTATGAATCTCATATTAAACTCTATTATTCAAGATGTTTATCAGTGAAGAAGCAACGACCCTCAATATAATAATGTGAATACTTCAGTACCTGTAACTCTACCTCAGTACATGATGTGAATACTTCAGTACCTGTAACTCTACCTCAGTACATGGTGTGAATACTTCAGTACCTGTAACTCTACCTCAGTACATGATGTGAATACTTCAGTACCTGTAACTCTACCTCAGTACATGGTGTGAATACTTCAGTACCTGTAACTCTACCTCAGTACATGATGTGAATACTTCAGTACCTGTAACTCTACCTCAATATAATAATGTGAATACTTCAGTACCTGTAACTCTACCTCAATATAATAATGTGAATACTTCAGTACCTGTAACTCTACCTCAATATAATAATGTGAATACTTCAGTACCTGTAACTCTACCTCAGTACATGATGTGAATACTTCAGTACCTGTAACTCTACCTCAATATAATAATGTGAATACTTCAGTACCTGTAACTCTACCTCAGTACATGATGTGAATACTGCAGTACCTGTAACTCTACCTCAGTACATGATGTGAATACTTCAGTACCTGTAACTCTACCTCAGTACATGATGTGAATACTGCAGTACCTGTAACTCTACCTCAGTACAATAATGTGAATACTTCAGTACCTGTAACTCTACCTCAATACAATAATGTGAATACTTCAGTACCTGTAACTCTACCTCAATACAATAATGTGAATACTTCAGTACCTGTAACTCTACCTCAATACAATAATGTGAATACTTCAGTACCTGTAACTCTACCTCAATGCAATAATGTGAATACTGCAGTACCTGTAACTCTACCTCAATACAATAATGTGAATACTGCAGTACCTGTAACTCTACCTCCGTACATGATATGAATATTTCAGTACCTGTAACTCTACCTCAGTACATGGTGTGAATACTTCAGTACCTGTAACTCTACCTCAATACAATAATATGAATACTTCAGTACCTGTAACTCTACCTCAGTACATGGTGTGAATACTTCAGTACCTGTAACTCTACCTCAGTACATGATATGAATACTCCAGTACCTGTAACTCTACCTCAGTACATGATGTGAATACTTCAGTACCTGTAACTCTACCTCAATACAATCATGTGAATACTTCAGTACCTGTAACTCTACCTCAGTACATGGTGTGAATACTTCAGTACCTGTAACTCTACCTCAATACATGGTGTGAATACTTCAGTACCTGTAACTCTACCTCAATACAATCATGTGAATACTTCAGTACCTGTAACTCTACCTCAATACAATAATGTGAATACTTCAGTACCTGTAACTCTACCTCAGTACATGGTGTGAATACTTCCTCCAGAACCGGTTCCATCCGGTCAAAGTGATGCAGAAACCAACAGAACCAACCTGCTCTGTGTAACCGGACTTCCGGGTTGAGAGCAGCGTCCAGTAGTCTCCGTTGTCGCTCGTTCTCCTCTCTAGAAGCAGAAAGTTCCTCCTCGTACTCTGCTATCGTTCTTTCAAACAGCCCAAATATCTCTTCAGCAGCCGCAGTTAGTCGCTGGTTGACTAAAGATCTCAGCATTTGGACTTTAGACATTTTCACAACGACAGAAACGTTTCCTCCACAAACTCCGTCACAAAGCCCGTTTGCTCTCCATCAAACAGTCCCTCTGACTAGCTGTGTTGCTGACTTCCGTCCCGTCTGTCTGTTTCCAGCATGCTAAGCTAACTTCAATATCTTTGTCGCTACCGGGAGATGAGTCAGAGGAACAACATCCGGGAACAAACGTGAACGTCTAGAAGTCCATTCAGAAGGTTTCTCCAGACATACAGAGACTCTGCTGGATCGGTACTGAAGGAGCTTCCTGACTCTTTACCAGCGCAACAACGAGCCATACAAGTTTGACGCCTTTTTGCTAACAGTCGGCCACGCGGAAGAAATACTTCCGGGTCCTCTTCCCTGTCAAAATAAAACACCCAGGTTCTCGCTGACACGTCTTTTTACATGTCGACCACAATATCTTCATTAGTTTTTCAAAAGAAATAAAATAAAACTAAATACATTTGAACCAATATCCAACTTGAATGCTGCAGAGCTACTCTGTATTCAGCGGTCCAAACATTTGCAACTGGGTCGCTTAAAATGTCCATTAGGCTGCAGGTTTGATATCCACTGATGCAGACATTTAACCCTGTATCTTTAAATATATATGTATAAATAAATATCATTAAATAAATAAATATATGTATGTATACATAAATAAATACATATATATGTCTACATACAATATACATACATATATATATATATATACCTAAATATATAGGTCCCAGGCTCTGGAACTCCCTCCCCCCACACATAAGACAGTCAGACTCCATCACATCATTCAAGTCTCAACTCAAAACTCACCTGTTCAAACTGGCATACTCTTTGTAACTGGATCCTGTGCACTTCACCTGTTTTTTTGTTGATGTTCTGTTTTAATGTTGTTTCTATCTTTCATGCTTTTATCTTTTATCCTGTATTTTTATTGTAAGGTGACCTTGGGTGACTTGAAAGGCGCCTCCAAATAAAATGTATTATTATTATTATATATATACATACATATGTATATATATACATACATATACCTAAATATATATACATACATATGTATATACATACATACATACATACATATGTATATACATACATACATACATACATACATATGTATATACATACATACATACATATGTGTATGTATATACATACGTACATACATACACATATGTATATATATATATATACATACACATATGTATATATATACATATACACATATGTATATATATATATACACATATGTATATATATATATATACACATATGTATATATATATATATACACATATGTATATATATATATATACACATATGTATATATATATATACACATATGTATATATATATATATATATACACACATATGTATATATATATACACATGTATATATATATATATATATACACATATATGATTAATCAATTTGCAGATTGACAAAACATTAATTGGAAACTATTTTGATGGTTAAAGTCACTTTACATGGAAAAACATTTCATAGTTCCAGCATCTCAAATTTCATGATGCTGCTTTTCCTTTTAATAACATGAATGTAGAAGTAATAATGTTATTTATACATAAAGTAATCATGTGACGGTGTAACTGTGCGGCGCCATTTCTCATTATTATGTAATACAACAGTAAAATACTGCTTTTACATTAATAAATGACAACATTAATAATCTAATGATATAATATATAAAAGTCACAGGAAAGTTTTATACTTTTAATACATACATAATTAGTATATTTTACTGATTATACTTACATACTTTGACTGAAGAAACATTTTCATTGCAGGACTTTTACGTGTAACATTTAATGCAAACTGACAAACTCTTTACCTCAATCTGAAGCAACAGAAGTGTTTCTCAATTTTATGGATTTTCCTGTAAATTTCTACTAAATTGAAGACTGAATGAACACGGCGGCGTCACCAGAACTGTCCGATGAATGAGTTGTACGGCAGTCCGTGTGACTCAAGACTATGTGAATCAGAGTTCCTGGCTGGTCCTGGTCCTCCACAGTCCTCTCCGTGTCTTCGATGAAGCTGTGAGGACTTAGGACTCTCTTCATCATCTTCACTCTTCGAAGGGAAAGGGAACCTGGCGGCATGAAACTCCTCCAGGCCTTGAAGCTGCTCCGCCCCCTGGCCGGCCCAGAGCTCATGAAACTGTGCGGCTTCACCGCGACACTTGTGGCTTTTGAACTGACCGAGCCACGTGAATCTTTTGCCACAAACGTTGCAGCTGAACGGTTTCTCCCCCGTGTGGGTCCTCATGTGTAACTGTAAATGTTCAGTGCGTGCAAAACATTTATTACAAAATGAACAGCTGTATGGTTTTTCTCCCGTGTGACATTTCAAATGGTTCTGCAGATGTGCCTTCTGGCCGAATCTTTTACCACAAACTGAGCAACTGAAAGGTTTTTCTCCGGTGTGAGTTCTCATGTGTGTCTTAAGATTTGAGTTTTGGTTGAATCGTTTACCGCACTCTGAGCAGTGAAATAGTTTATCAGTAGAATTATACTCATTATTTTTCATAAAGTTTAAACCTGACTGAGGTGCTCTGGTCTCCTTCCAACCATCACTGACTTCATTTTCTTTTTTGTAACATTGTGAGGCCTTGTCACTACTAGATAGGTGTAAATGTGTGTCTGGACCTGAGTCCCTGTCTGGTTCTGGTCCTCCACAGTCCTCTCCATCATCTTCTGTTTCCATCTGTTCAGTTTGTCTTTGATGAAGCTGTGAGGACTGAGCTTCCTCTTCCTCATCTTCACTCTTCACAGTGAATGAGAACCTGATACCAGTCTCCTCCAGCCTTTGAAACTGCTCTCCCTCCTGACTGGTCCAGACTTCCTCCTGTTCCTCTTTAATGTGTGGGGGCTCTGGGTCCTCCTGGTCCTCTTTAATGTGGGTGGGCTCTGGGTCCTCCTGGTCCTCTTTAATGTGTGAGGGTTCTGGGTCCTCCTGGTCCAGACTGGAGCTCCAGTCCTGCTGCTCAGGGGGAACCTCTTCTTTAACCAACAGCTGCTGGACGTCTGCAGGACAGGCGTACAGACACGTTCCTGAACATCACTGAACTTAAACCAATAATAATGCGTGTAAACAATCAGGTGAAGTTTGTGTCGTCATAAACAGAGAAGAAGTGATTCAATCTTTAATGATCTGATGTTATATTATTAAACTAACAGATTAAAAACACATTCCAGTGTGCACGTACTCTTTAATCTCATATCACTAGCCCCCCTGTTAGCTCCCGGACCAGAAGCTTATAATAAAAGTTTAATCTACAAGAGTTCTGCAGGACCAGCTGTTAGAGAACCAACCTGCTCTGTGTAACCGGACTTCCGGGTTGAGAGCAGCGTCCAGTAGTCTCCGTTGTCGCTCGTTCTCCTCTCTAGAAGCAGAAAGTTCCTCCTCGTACTCTGCTATCGTTCTTTCAAACAGCCCAAATATCTCTTCAGCAGCCGCAGTTAGTCGCTGGTTGACTAAAGATCTCAGCATTTGGACTTTAGACATTTTCACAACGACAGAAACGTTTCCTCCACAAACTCCGTCACAAAGCCCGTTTGCTCTCCATCAAACAGTCCCTCTGACTAGCTGTGTTGCTGACTTCCGTCCCGTCGGTCTGTTTCCAGCATGCTAAGCTAACTTCAATATCTTTGTCGCTACCGGGAGATGAGTCAGAGGAACAACATCCGGGAACAAACGTGAACGTCTAGAAGTCCATTCAGAAGGTTTCTCCAGACATACAGAGACTCTGCTGGATCGGTACTGAAGGAGCTTCCTGACTCTTTACCAGCGCAACAACGAGACGCTGCTAATATGTGATCCTGCAAGACGCCATCTTGTGCAAACAGTGTGACGTTGACGGATCTATTTTCCGGGGAAGATGAGCTTCAGAATAAAAGTCCAGAGGTTACACACACGCAGGAAGATAAATGACACAAAAACTAAAAATACAAAATTTAAAGAATAACATTAATTGAAACGAGCAATATGTCATAGAGATGTCATTAAATGAAAAGTTAAATGATATCTATTTATTCATTCACTCTCAGGGTTTTGAGTGAGCAGACATTTGCCGTAGCCGAGTTATTGGTTGCGTATAGAAAGCGTAGAAAACACAATTAGAGTAAACATGTCCAGCCACCATTTAAATGGTATAACGCATCCCAGAGGAATCCCTGAAGAGATTAAAGTGAGACATGAGCTAAAAGCAGAGCCTCAAATCCATATTTTACCTGGATAACGCCAAAGACAAACGTTAATTGGAACAATTAAATCCATAATAACCAGCACGATTCATTATTCACACACGAGGCTCTAGGAGACGCTACAGGAAGTGGATAGGCACAGAACAATAGACAAGCATTAGATTGCAAGCTGAAAGAGGCGGAGCATGTTCACACTTTTTACTTGTTCAACGAACTCAGTTTGAAGACAGACATGTTTTTTTTAGGGATGGGGTCGATACTGCGTTAAAATACTCGTATCGATTTCAATTGCCGATACCAAGAACCGATACCACTCAACAGTATTTCGCTACAACAAACTGGTCGCGCTTTGTGGAGAAAAAGATTTGTTGTCCTACCTGACTTCAACGTCTAGGGCAGGGGTCGGCAACCCGTGATCCAGAGCCGCATACGGCTCTTTCGTCGCTCTCTTGCGGCTCTTGCAGCAAGGTGTGTAGAGTAATGTGCGTCGCGTTCACACAGTAAAAAATGACCGCCGTCCTGCCGGTTTGAATCAAACTGTTGCTGATCCACCAGAAGTAGCGCTGGCAGCGGCCTCATTCAGACGCTGTTGTGCGGCTACGGATGATATTATTGTAGCCGAGTGTCTGTTGTGTGTCTATATTTGTAATTCTAATAAAATGAAAACACGCTGCAGGGTAACTTGAACCACTTTTTTATCTCCTTCACACACGTATATCCCACAATTCCACTCCTCTTTTCGTTTCCGTTTCTCCCTCCACAATAAAAGCACCGGAAACATAACTTGGAACACAGCTTCCTATATAATTGCTCGATCCCTAATATTATCGCTTACATTATGAACCCGGACACGGGGGCGTTTTATGGTCCGACATTAGAGGGACTTCCACAAGAAGTTTAAAGCTTGGGATAGCCTTCTGTTAATTTTGTACTATAGGCTTGACATAATCTGCAGAGGATAAAATAAAATCTGCCTCCAAATTAATTGCACTTTCATGGAGACCAAATCTAAGAAGTATCGTTATCGGTACTCGGTATCGGCAAGTACACAAATAAAAATACTCGTATCGGTTTGTAAAAAGTGGTATCGTTGCATCCCTAGTTTTTTTATTAGATTTTCAGAGCTCTGAGAAAACAACAAACCAAAGTCTCTAGATTAATGGTATTTTTTAACGAAAGAAAGAAAGGTTGATGTTTTTATGAGACAGTCTAACCTGGAACTCTGCTCATGGAGGCTTCCTCGTCTCTCACCACATTTCAATCAAACAGTCACAAATGTCACTTCAAGTCATCATTCAAGCATTCACTTTTGCCGTCTGGAGGAGGCGGCGCTCTTAGACACCTTTAGAAAGCTGTACATACAGACATCTTAACCTGCTTATAATATACCATATTTTATAAATAGCTGATAAATTATGTCTCTTATTGCACTTTGAGCCACACATTATTCACCAAGACGAGTTCCTTGAATGTGCAAACGTACTTGGCAACTATTGGTTTTCTGATTCTGGAATGGCCCGTGATCATTATAGACACGCCCCTTTTTACATTTCATTAATTTATTACAATGATCACAAAAATTAAAATTGTTCCCCTCAGTTTTTTTCTGTGAGTCAAAGCAACGGCAAGCTGAAAGCAGTCGCAGATGTCTTCAAACTCGATGCAGCCGACACAAAGCTGGCCAAAACATCATGTCTCCCATACAGCAACAGGGATCTGTTTTGTCTTGATCCTCTATAGACCCATAGGTTTGTCCTGGTCCTCTATATCTCAGTTTAGTCCTGGTACTCTGTAGAACCAGAACCAGGACTTAGAGGGGCAGAGTCAGACCCTGCTGCACTACCACTTTAGTCCACAGGGGGCGACAGAATCAACACATCATGAAAGTTCCATGTTCTAAAGTTGAAAATGAGAAATTTGGACTCATTTTACAAAGAAAATATATTTTTTTGTTATTACAGAGAAATTAAACTATTCAGATAGAGGTACTATTGAGGGTGAACATATTCCCCTCCATCAGCTGCAGCTGAATTGTTTCTACTCTGTGTGGGTTACCATGTGACGAACAATGTGGTCCTTGCGCAGAAAGTTTTTACCGCAAACGGAGCAGCTAAATGGTTTCTCTCCTGTGTGAATCCTCATGTGCTTCTTGAGATTTGCCTTGCGGCTAAAACCTTTTCCACACGCTGAGCAGCTGAATGGTTTCTCTCCTGTGTGATTTCTCATGTGTACCTGTAAACTCCCTCTCCATCCAAAAGACTTCTCACACACTGAGCAGCTGAAAGGTTTTTCTCCTGTGTGACATCTCATGTGTCTCTTCAGAGAACCCTTGATGCCAAATCCTTTCCCACACTCAGAGCAGCGAAAGGGTTTCTCACTAGCGCTACATTGCAAATCACTGACAGTAACTTCATTGTTTTTTAAAGAGCCTGACTCGGGTTCTCTGGTCTCCTTCAAATCATCATCACTGACTCCAGTCTCCGGTTCAGAGGTGTCAGTATCATCAAATCCAACATCAGACGTAACCGCTGAGCTGCAGGCTCGATGCTCGATGTCATTGTTCTTCTCGGTTTGCTTTTGTTGCATCTGTGAGGACTCACCGACGCAATCGTGTTTTTTAAGCTGATAATGCCAAGTAAACCTTTTGTCACAAACCCTGCATTTGACCCGTTTCTCCCCCGTGTGTACCGTCATGTGGTATAACAGATACCCCTTTTGTGCATATCTTTTACTGCAGACAGAGCAACTAAAGGGTTTCTCCCCTGAATGATATATCATGTGTTTTGTTAAGTGTGTTTTTTGAGAAAAACCTCTACCACAAACTGAACAACTGAATGGTTTCTCTCCCGAATGACATGTCATGTGCGTCTTCACGTAATAACGCTGGGAAAAACTTTTACCACAAACTGAGCAACCAAATGGTTTCTTTCCTGTGTGAGTTTTCTTTTGTGCCATCAGACCTGACTGATGTTCTCTGGTCTCCTTCCAATCATTACTGTCATCAGTCTCAGGTCCAGAAGAGTCTCCAATTATCTGTATCTGGTTCTGGATGTCTAACTGGTCCTGTGTCCCTGTCTGGTTCTGGTCCTCCACAGTCCTCTCCATCAGCTTCTGTTTCCATCTGTTCAGTTTGTCTTTGATGAAGCTGTGAGGACTGAGCTTCCTCTTCACTCTTCACAGTGAATGAAGTGACTGACAACTCTGTGTCCTCCTGGTCCTCTTTAATGTATGGAGGCTCTGGGTCCTCCTGGTCCTCTTTAATGTGGGGGGGGGGGGGGGCTCCTGGTCCTCTTTAATGTGTGGGGGATCTGGGTCCTCCTGGTCCTCTTTAATGTGGGGGGGCTCTGGGTCCTCCTGGTCCAGAATGGAGAGCCAGTCCTGCTGCTCTTCTTTGATAACAATCCATTTGTGGATGTCTGAAGTAAAATCTGAAAGACAAACAAATAACATTAACTACGAGTGCTTGTTATATTGTGTCACAGGACTAGTAGAATGTGTTGCCCAGAAAAGTAAATGTGATGCTTCTTGTTAAAGCCGCATTCTCTCTCCTGACCACCAGGGGGCGACTCCTCTGGTTGTATAGAAGTCTATGCTTCATGTGTTAAAGCTGCATTCTCTCTCCTGACCACCAGGGGGCGGCAACTCTGGTTGTATAGAAGTATATGCTTCATGTGGTAAAGCTGCATTCTCTCTCCTGACCACCAGGGGGCGACTCCTCTGGTTGTATAGAAGTCTATGCTTCATGTGTTAAAGCTGCATTCTCTCTCCTGACCACCAGGGGGCGACTCCTCTGGTTGTATAGAAGTCTATGCTTCATGTGTTAAAGCTGCATTCTCTCTCCTGACCACCAGGGGGCGGCAACTCTGGTTGTATAGAAGTATATGCTTCATGTGGTAAAGCTGCATTCTCTCTCCTGACCACCAGGGGGCGACTCCTCTGGTTGTATAGAAGTCTATGCTTCATGTGTTAAAGCTGCATTCTCTCTCCTGACCACCAGGGGGCGACTCCTCTGGTTGTATAGAAGTCTATGCTTCATGTGTTAAAGCCGCATTCTCTCTCCTGACCTCCAGCTAAAATTGTAAAAACACAAAGATATTCATAATTTACCAATATGTAAACAGTTATAGAAGCAGACCCTTAAAAAGGTAACTCATAATTCCAATGGATTATTGTTTATGAGGACCTCTGCCATATCCATGTGCATTGTCAGCTCAAAAGACATAACTGATTAACCAGGATGGAAATAAATACATCAATATTAGTTATTGGTAGTTTTTCTATCATTACAAAATACTTTAGACAATTAAAATTATTGGTAAAAATGTAAAATTGATTGTTTTTGCTTCAGGAGTCATTTTAAATATTTAGTTTGTAACATATTAATGTATTGTACTCGATGTGTGAATGTACTTCATGTTTGAGACTGAACAGCCTCCACTGTAACGATGTGGGAGAGAAGGAGTAGAATGTATTTTATTCCCTTTAATGAAGCAGATCATTAATGATAATCACAACATTAAACACCGTGACTCTCTGGTTACATATGTACATATAACTGATGGTTCAATGCTCACTAGAGGACACAGAACCGATGTCTCAGAGGTGATGTTGATATCTTCCTGCAGGTTCTGGGTCTCTGGTTCCACATCAGTCTGTTGTGGGGGAACAACGCGAGCTGGCCGCGGCCACCAGACTACCGGGAGGTCCAGCTCACGGTACCGGAACACTAACTAACGTGTTTCCAGTGAGAGAGAAATAAGAAGCACCAACCTGCGGGGTTCGAACCGAGGTCCAGCGGGTCATCCATCGCTGCTCTGCTCGATCAGGTCAATAAACATGGAACCCGACAGCTTGAGATCATGGCGCGCCTCACTGCTTTGTACTTCCGGGTGGAGGGGGTCGGGTTTCAAAATAAAAGTCTTTCAACTCAAACTCAAACGTAAATCCTTTTTGGTTTCTTCAGAAAAGAGCTGTAACTACCAAACATGTCAAAAGAAAACGGACACAAGAAGAAGAATGTGCAGCGGAAGTTGGTTAAAATTCAGATTTGGGACGAACACAACTTGACACACTGCTGAGCTGCAGCACAACATTTACAACATGGTGTCTGCTGCTGACCGACTGTCTCCCCTAAACAACAGGTGTAAGATAAGGGGAACGAACCCATCAGGATTCAGCAGCACAGCGCCATCTGGTGGTTAGTACAATTTACAGCAGCTGCATTTTAATATTATAATGTTAATGCTTGTAATTATCATTAAAGCAATCAAAGTGCTGCACAAAGTAAATTCTAAAAAAATAAACTGGATTGTGCAATATTTTGAACAAGAAACACAATAGAAATACATTTAAAATAAAGTTTTTTATAAAGAAGTAGAGTCAGAGACGGCGGCAGTGACGTGGAGGGTCACATTAAAAAAAGGCCTAGAAATAACCATTTTAAAATTATATCACTTTTCCAGGTTTCCCATCAGCGTATGAACCCTGATTGAAGGTCTCCGGATCGGCTCCTTCGTGAACGTTACCGCGTGGCGTTCAGGTCCCGACCGTCTCTCCGGTGTGACTCTCCGGTGTGACTCTCCGGTGTGACTCTCCGGTGTGACTCTCCGGTGTGACTCTCCGGTGTGACTCTCCGGTGTGACTCTCCAGTGAGTTTTTTCTGGCAGGTGACGCTTCATGTGACGAATTAATTTCCTCTTCTGAGGAAATCTTTTATTGCAAAGGGTGCAAATAAAGGGTTTGAGTCCCGTGTGAATTAACATGTGCACCTTCAGGTTCGTCCGGTTGCCAAATCTTTTCCCGCATTCGGTGCAGATGCACAAGTGCTTATCAGCTAAACATCGCTCATCAAGAACATTTCTCTGAGAGTTTGTACCGGACGGAGGTTCTTTGTTCCGTTTCCAATCATCACAGTCATCAGTATCTGGTTCAGAAGAGTCTCCAGACTTCTCTTCAGTATCTGGTCCTTGGTGTCTATCTGGATCTGACTTCCTGTCTGGTTCTGGTCCTCCACAATCCTTGATACCAGCCTCCTCCAACCCTTGAAGCTGGTCTCCCTCCCTCCCGATCCAGAGTTCCTCTGGTTCATCTTTAATGTGGGGGGGCTCTGGGTCCTCCTGGTCCAGACTGGAGCTCCAGTCCTGCTGCTCAGGGGGAACCTCTTCTTTAACCAGCAACAGCTGCTGGACGTCTGTGGAGAACAATAAAACACATTCACAAGTCTTATGAATCTCATATTAAACTCTATTATTCAAGATGTTTATCAGTGAAGAAGCAACGACCCTCAATATAATAATGTGAATACTTCAGTACCTGTAACTCTACCTCAGTACATGATGTGAATACTTCAGTACCTGTAACTCTACCTCAGTACATGATGTGAATACTTCAGTACCTGTAACTCTACCTCAGTACATGATGTGAATACTTCAGTACCTGTAACTCTACCTCAGTACATGGTGTGAATACTTCAGTACCTGTAACTCTACCTCAGTACATGGTGTGAATACTTCAGTACCTGTAACTCTACCTCAGTACATGATGTGAATACTTCAGTACCTGTAACTCTACCTCAGTACATGATGTGAATACTGCAGTACCTGTAACTCTACCTCAGTACATGGTGTGAATACTTCAGTACCTGTAACTCTACCTCAATACAATCATGTGAATACTTCAGTACCTGTAACTCTACCTCAATACAATAATGTGAATACTTCAGTACCTGTAACTCTACCTCAGTACATGGTGTGAATACTTCAGTACCTGTAACTCTACCTCAGTACATGGTGTGAATACTTCAGTACCTGTAACTCTACCTCAGTACATGGTGTGAATACTTCAGTACCTGTAACTCTACCTCAATACAATCATGTGAATACTTCAGTACCTGTAACTCTACCTCAATACAATAATGTGAATACTTCAGTACCTGTAACTCTACCTCAGTACATGGTGTGAATACTTCAGTACCTGTAACTCTACCTCAATACAATCATGTGAATACTTCAGTACCTGTAACTCTACCTCAATACAATAATGTGAATACTTCAGTACCTGTAACTCTACCTCAGTACATGTGTGAATACTGCAGTACCTGTAACTCTACCTCAGTACATGGTGTGAATAATTCAGTACCTGTAACTCTACCTCAATACAATCATGTGAATACTTCAGTACCTGTAACTCTACCTCAATACAATAATGTGAATACTTCAGTACCTGTAACTCTACCTCAGTACATGGTGTGAATACTTCAGTACCTGTAACTCTACCTCAGTACATGGTGTGAATACTTCAGTACCTGTAACTCTACCTCAGTACATGGTGTGAATACTTCAGTACCTGTAACTCTACCTCAATACAATCATGTGAATACTTCAGTACCTGTAACTCTACCTCAATACAATCATGTGAATACTTCAGTACCTGTAACTCTACCTCAGTACATGGTGTGAATACTTCAGTACCTGTAACTCTACCTCAGTACATGGTGTGAATACTTCAGTACCTGTAACTCTACCTCAGTACATGGTGTGAATACTTCAGTACCTGTAACTCTACCTCAGTACATGGTGTGAATACTTCAGTACCTGTAACTCTACCTCAGTACATGGTGTGAATACTTCAGTACCTGTAACTCTACCTCAGTACATGGTGTGAATACTTCAGTACCTGTAACTCTACCTCAATACAATCATGTGAATACTTCAGTACCTGTAACTCTACCTCAATACAATCATGTGAATACTTCAGTACCTGTAACTCTACCTCAGTACATGGTGTGAATACTTCAGTACCTGTAACTCTACCTCAATACAATCATGTGAATACTTCAGTACCTGTAACTCTACCTCAATACAATAATGTGAATACTTCAGTACCTGTAACTCTACCTCAGTACATGGTGTGAATACTTCAGTACCTGTAACTCTACCTCAGTACATGGTGTGAATACTTCAGTACCTGTAACTCTACCTCAGTACATGGTGTGAATACTTCAGTACCTGTAACTCTACCTCAATACAATCATGTGAATACTTCAGTACCTGTAACTCTACCTCAATACAATAATGTGAATACTTCAGTACCTGTAACTCTACCTCAGTACATGTGTGAATACTGCAGTACCTGTAACTCTACCTCAGTACATGGTGTGAATACTTCAGTACCTGTAACTCTACCTCAGTACATGGTGTGAATACTTCAGTACCTGTAACTCTACCTCAGTACATGGTGTGAATACTTCAGTACCTGTAACTCTACCTCAATACAATCATGTGAATACTTCAGTACCTGTAACTCTACCTCAATACAATAATGTGAATACTTCAGTACCTGTAACTCTACCTCAGTACATGTGTGAATACTGCAGTACCTGTAACTCTACCTCAGTACATGGTGTGAATACTTCAGTACCTGTAACTCTACCTCAATACAATCATGTGAATACTTCAGTACCTGTAACTCTACATCAATACAATAATGTGAATACTTCAGTACCTGTAACTCTACCTCAGTACATGTGTGAATACTGCAGTACCTGTAACTCTACCTCAGTACATGGTGTGAATACTTCAGTACCTGTAACTCTACCTCAGTACATGGTGTGAATACTTCAGTACCTGTAACTCTACCTCAGTACATGGTGTGAATACTTCAGTACCTGTAACTCTACCTCAGTACATGGTGTGAATACTTCCTCCAGAACCGGTTCCATCCGGTCAAAGTGATGCAGAAACCAACAGAACCAACCTGCTCTGTGTAACCGGACTTCCGGGTTGAGAGCAGCGTCCAGTAGTCTTCGTTGTCGCTCGTTCTCCTCTCTAGAAGCAGAAAGTTCCTCCTCGTACTCTGCTATCGTTCTTTCAAACAGCCCAAATATCTCTTCAGCAGCCGCAGTTAGTCGCTGGTTGACTAAAGATCTCAGCATTTGGACTTTAGACATTTTCACAACGACAGAAACGTTTCCTCCACAAACTCCGTCACAAAGCCCGTTTAGACACTTTACCAACGCAACGACGAGGCGCTGCTGCTTCTACTGACGGTAGCCGCCATGTTGCTAATGGAGGAGCTTCCGGGTCAGCGGCAGCTTGCGGGGTCGCCTTCAAAATAAAAGCCCATAGAATCTTCTATGTGGATTTCATTGCAGGTCCGTCTACTTCCTGCTGGCACACTGACTTCATGATCTGCGTAGGGATGATGGATGAAGCATTGAGGCTTTCTTTCTATTTGTACCAAAAAGGAGTCGAAGCTTCAGAGTTGGTCGAGCTCCGTCTACTTCCTGCTGCCGCACAACAACAAATGAGTATGAGCTAAAACTTTCTACTAAGTCCACTTCAACAAGTTTGTCCACACATCCGGGCTCTGGTGGGTCCTTCCGGTTATATTTGAAGAACTGTGTGACTAAAAGAGTTGGGCTGCGGTCAAAGAGTCCAAAAAATTACCTCCTAATGTCTAACCACTTTTCCTTGACCTCTGTGGAGAATGTCACGAGGTCAAGGAAAAATGGGAAGGAGAATATGAATATGAGGAGGTAGGAAAAGACAACCGCAGAGTTTACAGAATCCAAATCCACTTCCACTAAGCAACGTAGTTATGATGCAACGGCAGGCGAGGTTAGTGATATAGGTCTGCAGCGTTGAAACCACAATGTTCAGGAGATGTACTACAAAAAAGATAATCTTAAACACTTCATCCGTGTTTTTACAGTGTTGTTTCATGCAGACGACATAAACAACCTGGTTTATAGTATTACTTTATTAACATACACAACCTGGTTCATATATATATATATATATATATATAGGAGGCTACAGCGGCGCAGCAGCAACAGCAGCAGCGGCTTACAACCCGCCGTCGCTTGTTTATGATTAAATACGACTGCAGATGGAAAAACACAGCAGTTTGTAAAAAAAGTAAAAAAATTTTTTTCCATCCATCCATTTTCCACCGCTTATCCGGGGTCGGGTCGCGGAGGCAGCAGGTCAAGCAGGCTGACCCAGACTTCTCTCTCACCCGCAACATCTACCAGCTCATTCTGGGGGATCCCGAGGCGTTCCCAGGCCAGCTGGGAGATGTAATCCCTCCAGCGTGTCCTGGGTCTTCCCCGGGGCCTCCTACCAGTTGGACGTGCCTGGAAAACCTCTAAAGGGAGGCGTCCTGGAGGCATCCTAATTAGATGCTGAACCACCTCAGCTGACTCCTTTCGACACGAAGGAGTAGCGGCTCGACTTCAAGCTCCCTCCTGATGTCCGAGCTCCTCACCCTATCTCTAAGGCTGAGCCCTACAGAGGAAACTCATCTCCTTACCCTATCTCTAAGGCTGAGCCCTACAGAGGAAACTCATCTCCTTACCCTATCTCTAAGGCTGAGCCCTACAGAGGAAACTCATCTCCTTACCCTATCTCTAAGGCTGAGCCCTACAGAGGAAACTCATCTCCTTACCCTATCTCTAAGGCTGAGCCCTACAGAGGAAACTCATCTCCTTACCCTATCTCTAAGGCTGAGCCCTACAGAGGAAACTCATCTCCTTACCCTATCTCTAAGGCTGAGCCCGGCCACTCTACGGAGGAAACTCATTTCGGCCGCTTGTATCCGAGACCTCGTTCTTTCGGACACGATCCAAAGCTCGTGACCATAGGTGAGGGTTGGGACGTAGACCGACCAGTAAATTGAGAGCTTTGCCTTTCGGCTCAGCTCCTTCTTCACCAAGACGGCCCGGTGCAACGCCTGCTTTACTGCTGCAGCCGCACCGATACGCCTGTCGATCTCCCGCTCCATTTTACCCTCACTCGTGAACAAGACCCCGAGATACTTGAACTCCTTCGCTTGTGGTAGGCACTCTGTCCCCACCCGGAGGGAGCAATCCACCGGTTAAAAAAATAATTTGTCAAAACAATTATGTAAAAAGTCATAGTATGTCAAAAAAGTCATAGTATGCCAAAAAAAAAAATATATATAATTTGTCAAAAAAAGTATGAAAAAAGTCATAGAATGTCCAAAAAAATTAAAATATTTGCCAGAAAAGTATTAAAAAAGTATAAAAAATGTCAGTTTGTAAACAAAAGTCTAAAAGAAAATTCGTCCAAAAAAATAGTCCAAAAAGTAAAAACAAAAGAGAAAATTGTCAAAAAAAGTATGAAAAAGTCATAGTATGTGAAAAAAGTCATAGTATGTCAAAAAAGTTAAAAAATATAATTTGTCAAATAAAATATGAAAAAGTCATAGAATGTCAAAAAAGCCATAGTATGTCGAAAAAAGTCAAAAAAAGAAAGTTGTAAAAAAAATGTAAAAAAGAGAATTTGTCAAAAAAGGATGAAAAAAGTCACAGTATGTCAAAAAAGGCATAGTATGTCAAAAAAGAAAAAAAAGATAATTGTAAAAAAAGTCATATTATGTCAAAAGTAAAAAAAGTAAATTGTCAAAAGTATGAAAAAAGTCATAGTATGTCAAAAGTCATAGTATGTCAAAAAAAAGTAAAAAAAAAAAAATGCCAGAAAAGTATAAAAAAGTCATAGTATGTCAAAAAAGTAAAAAAATGTAATTTGTCAAAAAAAGTATGAAAAAGGTCATAGTATGTCAAAAAAGTCATGTCAAAAAAGTCATAGTATGTCAAAAGTCATAGTATGTCAAAACAAAGTAAAAAATAAAAAATGCCAGAAAAGTATAAAAAAGTGATAGTATGTCAAAAATCTTAGTTTGTAAAAAAACGTCAAAAAGATAATTTGTCAAAAAACAACAACATAGTATGTCAAAAAAGTATGCAAAAAACAAAATGCCAGAAAAGTATAAAAAGAAAGAAAAAGAAAGTTGTAAAAAAAATGTAAAAAATGTCACTTGTCAAAAAAGTATGAAAAAAGTCATAGTATGTCAAAAAAGTCATGTCAAAAAAGTCATAGTATGTCAAAAAAGTTAAAAAATATAATTTGTCAAATAAAATATGAAAAAAGTCATAGAATGTCAAAAAAGTCATAGTATATCAAAAGTCATAGTATGTCAAAAAAGTAAAACAAATAATTTGTCCAAAAAGTATGAGAAAAGCCATAGTATGTCAAAAAAAATTATAATTCACATGTACATATATATACATGTACACATATATGTATATGTACACATATATACATGTGTATATATACAGACATACATATATGTATATATATATACACACACACACACAGTCTAATGTCTCACTCATTTATTATCACCTGTGTCAAAAGGAAATAAAAGCAGTGTCATGCTATGTTACAAATGGTACATAATGAGTGTCAGTGACGCAGAAGCATGATTGGAGATCGATCAGAGCGCCTTCTCACAAATAATCAAAAAGAACCGATAAAAGAGTATTGATAAGAATACTGGCATCCACAAAACCCCAACGATACCCATCCCATAACCATTCAATTGTGGTCAATTTTGAGTGCTTTCTTACTTTTACACTCAACGCCTACATTCAGTTTAAACTTCCATTTTATTTATTATCATTTTCATATTCTGTTGTGTTGGACACCCACGCCATCTTTTACTACAAACTGGCAAACTCAATGTGTCCTCCCCTTTTTGACAGATTTACCTATCGTATAAAACCGTTAACATGAGCAGACCTAAAGGGGGCTTTCTTCTGTATGAGTTCTCATGTGTACCTTTAGATCTGCCTTGCGCACAAATCTCTTATCACAAATTGAGCAACCGAAAGGTTTCTCTCCCGTGTGAATTATCATGTGCTTCTTCAGATCTCCATTGTCAATGAAACTTTTCTCACACACGGAACAACTGAAAGGTTTCTCTCCTGTGTGGATTTTTACGTGTCTCTTCAGATGTCCATTTTCAATAAAACTTTTACCACACACTGAACAACTGAAAGGTTTCTCTCCTGTGTGAGTGATCATGTGTCTTTTAAGAGCTCTACTTACACCAAATGTTTTCCCACAATCAGAGCAGCTAAATGTTTTTTCTCCTATGTGAGTTATCTTGTGTCTATGTAGCTCTCTACTCTCACTGAAACTTTTACCGCACACTGAGCAGCTGACAGGTTTTTCTCCTGTGTGAGTCCTCATGTGTCTCTTCAGCTCCCGACTTACAATGAAACCTTTACCGCACTCTAAGCAGCTGAAAGGTTTCTCTCCTGTATGAGTTACCATGTGTCTCTTCAGCTATCCACTAATCATGCAAGCTTTACCGCACACTGAGCAGCTGAAAGGTTTCTCTCCTGTGTGAATTCTCATGTGTCTCTTCAAATCTCCACTACTACAGAAACCTTTACCACACTCTGAGCAGCTGAAAGGTTTCTCTCCTGTATGAGTTCTCATGTGCCTCTTCAGATCCCCACTTTCAATGAAACCTCTATCACACAGTGAACAACTGAAAGGTTTCTCTCCTGTGTGAGTTCTCATGTGTCTCTTCAGATCCCCACTTTCAATGAAACCTCTACCACACAGTGAACAACCGAAAGGTTTCTCTCCTGTGTGAGTTCTCACGTGTCTCTGTAAATGCCTACTCTGTGTATAAGACTTCTCACAAACTGAGCAGCTGAAGGGTTTTTCTCCTGTATGACATTTGATGTGACTCTTCAGATTCCCCCTGAAGCCAAATGTTTTCCCACACACAGAGCAGCTAAATGGTTTCTCACTTGAACTACATCTTGAATCACTGACGAGGACTTCATAATTTTTTTAAGAGTTTGAACCTGATTGAGGTTGTTCTTTGGTCTCATTGCAATAATCACTGTGTTCAGTCTCAGCTTCAGAAGAGTCACCAGTCTTGTAAGTATGTGGGTGTAAATGTGTGTCTGGAGCTGACTTCCTGTCTGGTTCTGGTCCTCCACAGTCCTCTCCATCAGCATCTGATTCCATCTGTTCAGTTTGTTTTTGATGAAGCTGTGAGGACTGAGCTTCCTCTTCCTCATCTTCCTCATCATATTCTTTACTCTTCACAGTGACTGGAGTGAATGAGAACTTGATACCAGTCTCCTCCAGTCCTTGAAGCTGGTCTCCCTCTTGACTGGTCCAGAGTTCCTCCTGGTCCTCTGTAATGTGGGGGGGTTCTGGGTCCTCCTGGTCCTCTTTAATGTGTGGGGGTTCTTGGTCCTCCTGTTCCTCTTTAATGTGGGGGGGGTTCTGGGTCCTCCTGGTCCTCTTTAATGTGTGGGGGCTCTGGGTCCTCCTGTTCTTCTTTAATGTGTGGGGGCTCTGGGTCCTCCTGTTCCTCTTTAATGTGGGGGGGGGGGGGGGGGGCTCTAGGTCCTCCTGTTCCTCTTTAATGTGTGGGGGCTCTGGGTCCTGCTGCTCAGGGGGAACCTCTCGTTTAACCAACAGCTGCTGGACGTCTGCAGGAAAACAGAAAACACAGAAACGTTAGATTTCTATCGGTATAGACGGTTATCTCAAAGATGTTGGAGTGTGACCCCTGGATGCCTCCTGGACTTCTCTTTTAGAAGTTTTCCCAACACATCCAACTGGTAAGAGGTCCCGGGGTAGACCCAGAACATGCTGAAGACATTACATATCTCGCAGATGCAGCGATGACTAGTGGCTCCCACAGACTTCACTTTATGACAAAAGTACACTAATCAAGAAAATAAAGTACAAGGATTGGATTAAGCGCAGCTGCTCTTGAGACTTTATTCGCCCACAAAATCTTCCAACCACTGAGCCAGACCATCGGACCAGAACACTATTGGGAGCGGTGGGATTGACCCAGGAAAGGCTTATATGAATATAACATATTTCCATGACTTTTCCAGGTTTTCCATGACCGTATGAACCCTGCATTTGTCTGTGCACTTTATTTTAATCTTATATTCTTTTGTAAATTTAACATGCTCCTATTTCTTGCACTGTGTTTTATTGTTTAAATGTATGCACAACACGGCAAGTCTAGTTCATTGTATGCAATAAAAGGGTCTGATTCTGATAACGAGGGTCGAACCGGTGTTCGAGATTAACTGGTTTTTGAATTAACTGGTTTATGTTCGTGTGCGTGAGGCAGATGTGTCGTATGAGTGGCCTCTCAGGACCCGTGTTTAGTAACTAGGAAGTAGACACGTTTGACGACGCGAAATTCGCGAGAGTTGAAATTTTCCAACTCGGGCGGAAAATCGCGTGGCGAAAGCCAATCAGTGTTGAGAAGCTCTGCGTGTCATCACTGCCGGTTTGAACCAAACAGCTGCTGGTCCGCCTGAAGCAGCGCTGGCAGCGGCCTCATTCAGACGCTGTTGTGCAGCTACGGATGATATTATGAACCCGGACACGGGGGCGTTTGATGGTCCGACATTAGAGGGACTTCCACAAGAAGTTTAAAGCAGAACTAGTGGTTAGTTTAATGGTGGATGGGGGAAACGGTACTGTTTTTACGGAGATAAGCCACGGAGATAAGCCCCGCCCCCTTCCAGGCGCGAGTAAAGCCAGTAGCGAATGACGCGAATTAACCGCATAAAGTCGAGACTAAACTCACGCGAGTAACGCGACACAAATTTTTCGCGCGACCAGATTACATGTAAAGTCAATGCACAGACGCGTTTGGTTGCGACAGACACACATTTTCGCCGGGCTGCGCGTTAGAAATGTTCCAACTCGGGCGAAAAATCGCGTGGCGAAAGCCAATCAACGTTGAGAAGCTCTGCGCGTCATCACCGCCGTCCTGCTGGTGTTACGGATCAACAGGCGACCCTGTTAACTGGCGACTTTCGGCCGAAAGCGTCTACTGTTGTCGTTACAGCAGATGTTGAGAATAGTGAGAGAACACGTAGCTGTCCTCGTGAATGCCGTATTGTTTAATTCAGAAAGTCCACGTCAAACCTTCTCGTATACAGTCTCTGGTCAAAACATACCGGAATGGACGTTGTTGTGTCTTTTGAGGGAAAGAGTCCACTCGGGTTGAAACGTCGCTTGTTGTTTGTGACAGCAGAGAGCAACCAGAGCAACCAGAGCAACCAGAGCAACCAGAGCAACCAGATCAACCAGATCAACTTGTGACCACCCTGCGACTACATGGAGTATGTAGACGTGAACTACGGAGCAGAACTGCTTCGTAGTGCTCAAAATGTGTTTGTAATGTGTAATGTTTCGCCCTAATAAAGAGTGTGTGATATTTAAAGGACATGTTCTGGAGTACTACTGACCAGCAGAGGGCGACTCCTCTGGTTGTATAGAAGTCTATGCTTCATGTGTTAAAGCTGCATTCTCTCTCCTGACCACCAGGGGGCGACTCCTCTGGTTGTATAGAAGTCTATGCTTCATGTGTTAAAGCTGCATTCTCTCTCCTGACCACCAGGGGGCGACTCCTCTGGTTGTATAGAAGTCTATGCTTCATGTGTTAAAGCTGCATTCTCTCTCCTGATCACCAGGGGGCGACTCCTCTGGTTGTATAGAAGTCTATGCTTCATGTGTTAAAGCTGCATTCTCTCTCCTGACCACCAGGGGGCGACCACTCTGGTTGTATAGAAGTCTATGCTTCATGTGTTAAAGCTGCATTCTCTCTCCTGATCACCAGGGGGCGACTCCTCTGGTTGTATAGAAGTCTATGCTTCATGTGTTAAAGCTGCATTCTCTCTCCTGATCACCAGGGGGCGACTCCTCTGGTTGTATAGAAGTCTATATAAATGACTTCTCTCTTGATGTATTCCCTCAGTAAACATTGTAAACATGAGTTTATGTCTCAATCTCTAGTTTCAAGTCTTCTTCAATGCAGCATGATGTTCATTTAGTAAATTCTGCTCAGTTATAGACGTGTACGGCGTATACACTACTAAATACACAATAACAATTGCAGCTGACAGAAAGTGGTTCTGGGGTGTAGTTTCTCTTTTGAGAGTCCGGTCTGGACCTCATTCTGTAAGTCTGTATCGAGGTCCTGGAGACGTTTAACTCTTTTTTTAACTCTTTTTAATTTTGCGTCACTCGTAATACATGTAGATAAAGTAAAAGATCAAACGTATGTAATTCACTTTATTTTATCAATAATTAGCAAAATATACAAATACAAAGTGACAAAATCCAACAACAATCAGCAAAGTGTTTATTATAAATCAATGTATAACATTTTAATGTATATTTACTAAAATGTAAAACCAGGTTATTCCATAAAGGTGTGATAATACTTTAATGTTAAATGACTTCCCCACATGTCCACCAGGTGGCAGCAGCGCATCACTGGACAAAGTGAGCGTTTTCTTTTTTTTACATTTGTTGTTGTATTTAATAGTTTCTGTGAAATAAAAACATATTCACAACAACAACAACAACAACAACAACAACAACAACAACAAACCCTTTCAAACGTCCAAAGCCCTGGCTGGACAAAGTCAAACTATATTATTGTTGGTTTCTGGTCTGGTTAAAGAACACGAAGGGCTGTTTGCGTGCATTCATTTGCTTGTGAGCCTTAAAGGTTATAGAGTAAAACAAGAAGAAGAACTCTGTTTGTTTTATACAACAGCTTCAACTTGCGAGTCAAATATTAATACTTTTTGTTTTCTTTTACCGGAATGTAAATATGATTCATTGAAAATCACATGAACGCACCATCATTCATATGACGTGTGTGAGTGTGTGTGTGTAAGAGTGTGTGTGGGGGTGTGGTCACCTGGTCTCGGCCTGTCCTCCAGCAGCAGATTCTCCGCATTCGCTCTCCGTCTCCGCTGGAATAAGACTTGAAGCTCTCGCGATGGATCTGCTCGCCAAGACGCTGCTGCTGCTCGCTGCTGTCGGTAAGAAGAGCCTCGATGTAGTGTGTGTGTGTGTGTGTGTGTGTGGTGGCCTGGGTGTAGCCTATTTGAATTCATGCTAAACTAATGTAAAGTAATGCATGTTATTCCCTGTAACGAATAGAATGAGTGTAAGTATTATCACAGAAACACGCGCAGCATTCATTATCTTCATATTTTACAGGAAATACAAATTCGGAAATTCAGAACTTTTTTTTTTAAATTAACGAATCCAACACAAAAACATTGTTTTTTTTTAACTTTTAGATTTTCTCCCCAAGTTAAAATAAAAAAAAAATACAATAAAAACAATTAATGTGACTAGTGTCATCAGGATGACTTTATCAGTGGATGCGTGTAATCGGGGAGGAACCGGGACCGCTTCAGAACCCGCCCAAGAATCCGCCGTTTTTTACAGACTTCTTAGTTTTAAAATACTTCATTGATGGTTGTCGGGACATCTAACGGCACACAGCCAATAAATAACTGTCCATCTTTAATTCGGCCAACTTGATTCTTCCAAAATATAAACAAAATGTATAAAAATAAGCTGCCTGCAGTCCAACTCCTTCTATTTTACTTCCTGTTTCTTACATATTCAATATGAAAAAGAAAAAGGATTCACAGATCTAACTTTCCTTTTTCCCCCCCTCCTCCCTTTCAGGATATTGTTCGGGGAAGTTGCGTCAGATTGAGGCAGTTTTGGGCAAAAGTGTGACTCTTGACACCCGGTTCAGCATTCCGGACTACGTTGCCCTACTCTGGAACTTCAACGAAGGCACTGATGCGATCAACGCGGTCACCTCGAGCGCGGCCGGGCTGAAGGTGAACGACCGCTTCAAAGACAGGCTGACGCTCAACACCACCAGCGGGTTCCTGACCATCGGGCCCCTGACGCCCGAGGACAGCGGGGATTACACCATCACCATCATTTCCACCAGGGGAACCCAGACCGAAGAAATGGCGCTCCGAGTTCTGGGTAAGTCCTTCCTGCACCTGCGGCTTCACCTGCTGTGGTGATGTCATGCTATGGGACCATTTGGAGATATTAAAATAAAAAGTGCTGAATCCATGCCGAATTGCACAATGCAATTAAAACAATCTAGAGCATTGTTTGAAACATTTAAAGTACAGTGTTTAAAAAATAAAGAACTGAGTATTACTGCGTGAAGTGCAGGTAAAGACTCCTCAAGGGCGTGGCTCCTGCTACTGTACTTGCATTACATCTCAGTCAGAGTTGCTTCCCTGCAGCTCTAAAAAACACACACACACACACCACACACACACACACACACACACACACACACACACACACACACACACACACACACACACACACACACACACGTGTCTAACTGTCCAGCGCTGAGGGTCGAATCAACTTTGACGGCAACGAGAGCAAAACACAGAGACGTTGGTGCTATTTGTTTTTCTACACGTGTGGAAATGAATGAACGGGAGCCCAAAGGAATGCTGGGTAAAAGGCCCGCGTGCCTCCCTGCTGACCGTCCTTTTTATAAACAAAGGTTGAAACTGACATCAAGAAGCCCGAGCGGTGGTTTGAGCCGAGGGTTCATACTGGGACCAGTGTTCAAACACCAGCTGGTCCCAGCTCCTCCGGTGTCAAGACTTCAATTATTTAAACTGTTTTGGTGTGTGCTAACTATAGCGTTAGCATTAGCATTAGAAATAAAGACTAAAAAGATGCAGCACACTAAAGAAAACACTTTAGTGCAACAAAAAGGCTTTTTTAACGACACTGTGTGTGTGTGTGTGTGTGTGTGTGTGTGCGCGCGCGCGTGTGCGTGTGTGTGTGTGTGTGTCGACTGTGTGAAGTGAGTGGAGGAACTCCCTGCTGTCGGAACTGGTTACCACTCCTTCCCATTGTTCCCGGGAGCCAACCGTTGCATAATCGTCAATAAAAAACTTAAAACCCCCCAAAAAGAACCGGAGCTCCAGGAGGACGGAGAACGGGTCCAGCAGGTCTAGTCGCTGCCGGTTCTCTGCCGGCTTCATTCAGATGCTGATTTGCTGCTTAATGGAGATATTGTGCAGAGAAACGGCCCCGGGGCAGAGCGGGTTGGTACAGTCTCCCTGCGCGCCATGTTGAACCATTAGTGTGGAAGAGGATCCACCTGAACCACCTGCAGGGGCTTCTGGGTAATCACATGACGGGATGAAAGAACCATAACGAGGAATGTCTGTTCCTGAGAATAAAAGACGGGTATCAGGGTCTCCACCTGTTCCTCTCTCTACCTCCACTTGTTCCTCTCTACCTCCACGTGTTCCTCTCTACCTCCAATTGTTCCTCTCTCTACCTCCCCCTGTTCCTCTCTACCTCCCCCTGTCCCTCTCTACCTCCACTTGTTCCTTTCTACCTCCACCTGTTCCTCTCTACCTCCACCTGTTCCTCTCTACCTCCACTTGTTCCTCTCCTCTCTCTACCTCCACTTGTTCCTCTCTACCTCCACCTGTTCCTCTCTACCTCCACCTGTTCCTCTACCTCCACCTGTTCCTCTCTACCTCCACCTGTTCCTCTCTACCTCCACTTGTTCCTCTCTACCTCCACTTGTTCCTCTCTACCTCCCCCTGTTCCTCTCTACCTCCACCTGTTCCTCTCTACCTCCCCCTGTTCCTCTCTACCTCCCCCTGTTCCTCTCTACCTCCACATGTTCCTCTCTACCTCCACTTGTTCCTCTCTACCTCCAATTGTTCCTCTCTCTACCTCCACCTGTTCCTCTCTACCTCCACCTGTTCCTCTCTACCTCCACTTGTTCCTCTCTACCTCCACCTGTTCATCTCTACCTCCACATGTTCCTCTCTACCTCCACATGTTCCTCTCTACCTCCACCTGCTCCTCTCTGTCTTACTTGTTCCTCTCTACCTCCACCTGTTCCTCTCTACCTCCACATGTTCCTCTCTACCTCCACATGTTCCTCTCTACCTCCACCTGCTCCTCTCTGTCTTACTTGTTCCTCTCTACCTCCCCCTGTTCCTCTCTACCTCCACTTGTTCCTCTCTACCTCCACTTGTTCCTCTCTACCTCCCCCTGTTCCTCTCTACCTCCACCTGTTCCTCTCTCTCTACCTCCACTTGTTCCTCTCTACCTCCACATGTTCCTCTCTACCTCCCCCTGTTCCTCTCTACCTCCAATTGTTCCTCTCTCTACCTCCACTTGTTCCTCTCTACCTCCAATTGTTCATCTCTCTACCTCCACTTGTTCCTCTCTACCTCCCCCTGTTCCTCTCTACCTCCACTTGTTCCTCTCTACCTCCACCTGTTCCTCTCTACCTCCACTTGTTCCTCTCTACCTCCACCTGTTCCTCTCTCTACCTCCACTTGTTCCTCTCTACCTCCACATGTTCCTCTCTACCTCCCCCTGTTCCTCTCTACCTCCAATTGTTCCTCTCTCTACCTCCACTTGTTCCTCTCTACCTCCCCCTGTTCCTCTCTACCTCCACCTGTTCCTCTCTCCCTCCACCTGTTCCTCACCCGTTCCTCCCTCTCTCCCTGCAGAGCCGGTGTCTGGCGTGATCATCAAGGCCAACCTGCCCGATGCCATCGAGTTCAACAGCACCGTGGTGCTGAACTGCTCCGCTAAGGGTTCCTTCCTCACGTTCTCCTGGCTCAGAGGCAACGCGCCCATCGTGGCCGACGGCAAGCGGATCACGCTGAAGGAAGTCAGTCGATCGTTTTCATTGTTTTGATCTTTCATGCATTCGTTTGAATTAAATCTGTTTTTTGTGACGCACAATGCAGACTCTCCTCCGGTCACCCCAATGTATTACGTCAGTGAATGGAGGAGCATGTGAAGCACGTTTGCACTGTTTTTACTTAAACAATAAAAAGCCGTTGCCTCTCAGGAGGAGCTGTCCAGCGCTCTGAGCTTCACCGGCGTCCTCCGGACCGACCTGGCGGAGCCGGTCTATTGCACCGCCTCCAACAAGCTGGAGAAGGATAAGAGCGCCGGCTTCAACCTCACCGTCTACTGTGAGTACCGCACCTCCACGCCGGGAGACTCCGCCCACACGGGCAGACGGAAGAGCTGATTGGCTCATGAGCAGCGACAAAATACACCCACTTTTGTTCTTCTTCTTTTATTGTGGTTTATAATAACATCAGAAGCTTTAGACCAGACTAAAGCTCGACAAATACTGAAGTTTGATATTTGATTTTTTAAACCGGATAGCATACCAGCAGTATTTTATTTAACAAACACATAGAAACATAATCAGATCTTACTTTGATGTTACTTTATCTATTGTGACTCAGATTAAACACTATTCTCACCAGCATGGATGTGAATTTACAACACTTTTTTCAATAAAATGTTTGATCCCAAAACCCGAAGAATCTGGTAAACACTTTCAGTGCATACCGCTCGGGCTTTTATTGTGAAAGGTATGAAGAGAATCAGCGGATGTGCTCTTGACTCGTCAAGGCGTAAAGTAGAAATAAAGTTTACACCCAACGTGATATGTCGTGGTATGTCAAAGACAAATGAATGCACCCTCCAGACAGTCGGCCGGCCTGAGTCAGGCCTTCACACCCGGGTCATTTGTTAAGGATGGTTTCCTCCTCTGAGTCACGACCTCTGACCTTGCTGCTGCTGAGGCTTTAACTCGTGACTCAGCAGACGAGCCGCTCCCTCGCCGCCTTTGTTCAAACCGCACTGTTTACCCAGCAGCCACTTCCACTCCTTCCACACGGCGAGCCGGTTATTGATTAATCAGCCTCCCACTTTATTTTGAGAAGAATTTCATCTTATTTTTATATATTCAAATGTACTTTTATTGTCTTTATCTTTTGTCTGTATTGTTTATTTACTTTATATGTGATGTAATATCGAGGGAATTACACACACCTGACCTTGAAACAGCTGATCAGCCAATTGTCCAATTACTTTTGGTCCCTTAAAAAGAGGGTGGCCACATTTTAATTTGTTGTAATTCCTACACCGTTCACCTGATTTGGATGTAAATACCCTCAAATTAAAGCTGAAAGTCTGCACTTAAAGCACATCTTGATTTTTTCATTACAACTCCATTGTTGTGGTGTACAGAGCCAAAATAATGAAAAATGTGTCAATGTCCAAATATTTATGGACCTAACTGTACATATATATATATATATATATATATATATGTATGTGTATATATATATATATATATATATATATATATATATATATATATATATATATATATATATATATATATATATATATATATATATATATATATATACATTTATGTATGTATATATATATACATATATATATATACATTTATGTATGTATATATATATACATTTATGTATGTATATATATATATATATATATATATATATATATACATTTATGTATGTATATATATATACATATATATATATACATTTATGTATGTATATATATATACATTTATGTATGTATATATATATATATATATATATATATATATATACATTTATGTATGTATATATATATATATATATATACATTTATGTATGTATGTATATATATATATATATATATACATTTATGTATGTATATATATATATATATATATGTATACATTTATGTATATATATATGTATATATATTTATGTTTCCTGTGATGCTGCTCCACAGACGGACCTGATGAGGTCACCATTGCTCCTCCCAGTCCGGCCCAGTTCATCAACTCTGAAGCCAACTTCAGCCTGTCGTGCTCGTCCCGCTCCAGCCCGGCCGCCGACCTCGTCTGGTACCACAACCAGCAGCAGATGGAGGCCGGGGGTCCGATCCTGACTATGAAAGTCATCAAAGCGCACAGTTTTGGGAGTGAAGTGGGAGACTACACATGCAGGGCCAAGAACAGCAAGACCAAACGCGAGGTCTCTTCGGCCGCCGTTTCCTTCGCCGTGATCGGTGAGTGATCTCCAGCTTCCTGGGTGGAACACGTGTGCAGCTTTCATTTTGCTTTAAGGGCGGGGCAATCGCCTTGTGATTGACAGGTCTCTAGAGCCGTATACGGCGTCTCTACATCCACTTCCTGTTCACCGGTTGCAAAACATCCAAGATGGCAGAATCACATTTAAAAAATGTGGTTCGCACCCAATTTCTTGAGTTATTTCTTGCGGTCCAGACTTTCTGAATGCCTTCAGACGTTCGAGGCTCCCGGATGATCGACTGACTTTAGGGATCCTCTGACATTAGTGGCATTTAGAGAAATAACAACTATTGGAAGGATTGTCATGGAATCTCTGCAATAATCCAACAAAACGTTCCTTCAACTGTAAACTATGAAAACTAAAAACCAGATCCTTCAACAACATTCCCCCTGAAGACTGAAACCTCTTCTGCTCTCGGTGACATTCCTTTGAGGCACGAGGCCGCGACAGACTCGCTTTTGTCAGCCGAGCCGCCGGTGACTTCCTGCACAAACACGGGCAGCGTCACCTGCCAGCAATCGAACCGCCGAGTGACACGCAGAGAATCCCTCAAAAGGTTCAACATAAACATGCTGTCTGTAATTATACTGCCAAGGGGGGTGTGTGTGTGTGTGTGTGTGTGTGTGTGTGTGTGTGTGTGTGTGTGTGTGTGTGTGTGTGTGTGTGTGTGTGTGTGTGTGTGTGTGTGTGTGTGTGTGTGTGTGTGTGTGTGTGTGTGTGTGTGTGTGTGTGTGTGTGTGTGTGTGTGTGTGTGTGTGTGTGTGTGTGTGTGTGTGTGTGTGTCAGAGCTTCTCTGACACCTTGTTGACATAGCTCGGCCGCTCATGCACGGCTTTTTAGTGCATGTTAGTGCACGTGAGCGTGCGCCCGCTGGCCACCATGTTGAGAGCTGTGCAGAACCAACCCTGTACTCTGCACCTCGTTCATGCTTTTAGGTTGTAGAAAATCCACCCGACAAAAAGGTCCTTCCGAGAACAATCCAATTGCATTCTGGGAAATGTATGAATCAGTGTTTATAGTCAGGATATCTCTGCTTCAGTTTGGTCCTCAACGTAGAGCTTCTTCTTCGTTCTCCATGGGGCGACTGTGGATCAGTGGTTAGCAAGTCGGTCTTTCAATCAGAAGGTCGGTGGTTCAAACCCCGGCTCAGCCAGTCCATGTCGTTGTGTCCTTGAGCAAGACACTTAACCGTCATTGTTCACCGTTGCTGTGTCTACGGTCTACTGTATATCATGTAAGTCGCTTTGGATAAAAGCGTCAGCTAAATGAAATGTAATGTAATGTATTCGCGGGGCTTTATTTCCATTAATCCGGTTTATTATCTTCTGATCCCCAGATGCCATGTCCGGTGCTAAAATCAGCGGCCCGTCTGCCGCCCTCCTCGCCGGCAACAGCACGGCCAACATCAGCTGCCAGGTGGTGGGTGGCACCGCCAAGACCATCGCCTGGCTGAAGGACGGCAAGCTTCTGGCCGCCGGTGGCCGCCTGGCGTTCGCCTCCAACGTGACGTCCGTGGTGATCAGCCCGCTGCAGAAGGAGGACAACGGGGAGTACACCTGCCGGCTCACGAACCCCGTCAGCACCGTGGAGTCCTCCTACAAGATGGTGGTCAACTGTGAGTGTTTGTTTGGCATTTTTAGTACCAGAAAAAAAAATTTTCATTGAAATACACGGCAATAATACAGTGGCGGACATGTGCCCATCCATAAAAATATGAATGGACTCTGATCAGCTGCATGTGAGATCCTTTATTGCTAAACAGGAGTGATAATAAGAGTTATCATTAATAATTCCACTCCTCCTTCCACCTGCAGACGGTCCTGAACAAGTGATGGTTAAGGGCGAAAAGGCTGTGGAGGTGAACGACCAGGTAACGCTGGTGTGCTCCGCCGCCTCCATCCCCCCCGCCAACTTCACCTGGAGGTTCAACGGCACAATGATCGACGCCAAAGAGGCCAAGTATTTTATCGAGATGGCGCTCTACAAAAACACCGGCACGTACACGTGCGAGGCGCACAACGCCGTCACGGGCCAGAACAGCTCCTACACCCACTTCCTGTCAGTCAAAGGTGAGGGCCACGCCTGGATGGATCTGTTGTTCTTGTCAGCCTCACTTTTGCTTTTTTGTGGTCTTTTTATGCTAATGGTCAAATGCATTTACATACAAGCTAACAAGCTAATGTTAGCATGCTATTGTGCTAAAGGTTGAATACATTTACATACAAGCTAACAAGTTAATGTTAGCATGCTATTATGCTAAAGGTCGAATACATTTACATACAAGCTAACAAGCTAATGTTAGCATGATATTATACTAATGGTCAAATGCATTTACATACAAGCTAACAAGCTAATGTTAGCATGATATTATACTAATGGTCAAATGCATTTACATACAAGCTAACAAGCTAATGTTAGCATGATATACTAATGATCGATACATTTACATACACGCTAACAAGCTAATATTAGCATGCTATTATGCTAATGGTCAAATGCATTTGACATACAAGCTAACAAGCTAATGCTAGCATGCTATTATGCTAATGGTCAAATTCATTTAAAAATTCATTTCGGCTTGTATAAAAACAGAATTCCCAGAATGCCAGAGCATCCCACTACATGCTAAGTGCGTCAACGGATTCCCTCCCAGCAGCGACTGACCATCTTGTTGTTGTTTGTAGAGGAGGGCACGCTAGATGAAGGTCTCTCAGACGGAGCCATCGCTGGAATCGTCATCGCCGTCCTCGTCGCTCTCGGTGCCGCCGTCGCCCTCATCGTTTACTGCAGACAGAAAGTCCCGTGAGTACTCGGCCGTGATCGGAGCGTTTCTGTGTGGCTGGAGGTCGTCCCCGAGTGGAACGAGTCTCTGCAGAACGTGTGCACGACTTTAGGCAACATGAGCACCGTTGTGCCGTTGATCTGCTCCCTAACGTCCACATCGGGGACAAGAGGTTTCAAGCATTCAGAGGCTTTTACACTTTCTAGAAAGTTGTGTTATCGTCCTGTTTTATATTATTTATTTAAGTAGTTAATGATTGCAAAAACCCGGCCGGGCTCCGGTTGTCCCCTGATTTCACTTCATAGTCGAAACCAGGAAACCAGAACCAGGAGTAGTGTTGCTGCTATTTCTCCATGATGTCATGCTTCAGTGTTAAAGTGTAGAGTGTAGTGAGTGTGTGTGTCTGTAAAAATTCATATCAGAAACCCCATGACCTTCTAGAAAATTCTCCTCATTCCTCTCACGGCTTGACGTCTTGCAACATGTTAGACTGAAGTAACCACACACACACACACACACACACACACACACACACACACACACACACACACACACACACACACACACACACACACACACACACTGCCTCACCCTTCATGCCTTTTGAGACAGTAACTGTCACATCGACACCTGTAATTCTCTGCATACCTTCTGAAATGCTTTGTCTCCAGAATCCCGGTCTTGTGTTTAAGGGGCGTGTTTTAAAAAGAAAAGACCAAACAGGGTTTCAGGGCTGGTTTGAGTCCGACGCCTCTGCAGATCTGTTGCTAAAAGTCTAAAATGATATCAAGCTAACAGTTTATTTAAGTCCTTTGTTCAGTGTTCGGTTTTACTAAAAGAAACTCTCTGGACTCGGCTCTCCATTTAGTTTCACGCATCCGAGTTAATGTCACAGGTAATGTGAATTATGGATCCACAAGCTAGCACTAGCGTTAGCTGCTAGCACTTACGTTAGCTGATAACGGTACTGGGCCCTGCAGGACCTCCTTCACAAATGTGGTCACTCGTGGTTTCCAAAGACCAGACGGCGCCCACGGGGTCGTGAAGCCGTCGGACTCGACCCCCAAAACGGTTGCAGCCGCGTTCCGATCAGATTACATCGGAAGGAAGCGGCGTCTTTCTAAGAAGTGGCAGTGATGCAATGCGGCACCACATCCTGTCAGCCGGCAGCAGGAAGCTGGCCTCGGCAACTCGAAACCGAGAGTCTGCAGCTCAGCTTGTGGACCCGGGTCTCAGGAATGCTGACATCCATTCGTTTGTATTTAGCAAATCTGATGGTCTGCCATCCTGCCGGAGATCTTCCTCTTATATTTCCTCACGGGCCCAAAACCCTGAAGGTTTTTCTTCTTGAGTTAGAGCTCTTCTTCTTCTTCTTCTTCTTCTTCTTCTTCTTCTTCTTCTTCTTCTTCTTCTTCTTCTTCTTCTTCTTCTTCTTGTCCTCAAGTTTCAAAGCCTCCAGTTTGCCTCTTTGTCCGTCGCCATGTTGTTTTTTTGTATGTCTCTGGTGTCGACCTGTCAATCACTTTGTAGTCCCGCCCTTTCTCATGTAAAAGCTCCAGCAGGAGATATTTAATCTCCGCCTTGAAGACGTTCCGGGTGATTCGTTTGTGAAAACAGAGGAAACCCTGTTAGCCCCCCCCACCCCCCACCCCCTCCTCCCTCTATTTACACTTCTGTCAGTTAAGCGCGACCTGACGATCACACGAGGTCACCAGGTCACCAGGTGTCAGGTAAAGCTGGTTTTCGGCCGTAGAGCCCCTCTCGGGTCCCGGGGCCTCCGGATGATGACTCGTCCGTCCCTTTCGACGCTTTATCTTCGCCGCCGCCGTCGTGTCCGTTGGCGGGCGTCGACTCCTTTGTTCGACCGGGTTGTTTGTTGGGGGTCGAGCTCTCGGCCTCGGGCGACGGCTCGGGATTCACTGAGACGGGTTTTTGCTTTTTTGGGTTTCCGAGGACGTTGCAGCACAAAGAGGACGAACGGATACGCTCTCTGAGGCCGGGGAACCGGTTCTGGCGGTGCAGAGTTACAGGCGTGAAGCTTTTGCATTATTTCAGTCAAATCAGCCGCCGCGCTGCCGTGAGGGCTCGATGTAAACGCTCCGCTCGAGACAGGAACTGTTTGTTAAGCTGGGGGAGTAGAACCAAACCGGTTCTGTCTCAACGGCACACACCTGCTGGAAGTCAAAATAAAGATCTCTCCCTCTGATAGTGGACAGGAGCCCGTATGAAAGCCACATAATGAAAGAGGAATCAGCCGATTCAGCATCAAACCACCGGCCTGTGTGAGGACCGGGGAGGGTTCACAGCCCGGACATGAAGGACTGGAACTAACGGCCGTTTGGATAATCAATTATTACTTAATTTTCATCATCAGATCTTGCTTAAGTTTCAGTGCTGAAGATTTAACTTTAGTCGTGAAATATTCCCCAAACCCTCGACTGCTCCAACAGAATCTTGTTGCTAGGCAACAGCTTGGCTCCACGTTCACTTCCTGTCACACCGGGACGCGTTGGGAATGTCGACGTTTACGACCCTTAAAGCCGTTTACTGCTTTTTATTTCGGGCTCTCTCGTCCTTGTTTGTGTTTCCGTCGCTCAGGAACAAACCTGCAGCTTTCAGGCGCCTCTCATGGTCTTCGGGCTCAGGTGGTCTCCTCTGGTCAGGCCCGGTGACCTTTGACCTCTTCTCAGTGGAGGCTGCGAGTGGGTTCAGGTCTGCTGACCGACAGCTGATGTTTTGTGTCTGCGTTTCTGGCCTCGAGATAGATGGATCATTTGATTTTAACATGCAGGAGAAAACTGTGAATGAAACTTCGAGATTATATATATATATTTAGCTTTATAGCTGCTAACTGTTAAGGCTAACATTAGCAGCTATAAAGGCTAACATTAGCAGCTGTAAAGGCTAACGTTAGCAGTTGTTAAGTCTAACGTTAGCAGCTATAAAGTTTAATGTTAGCATCTATAAAGGCTAACGTTAGCAGCTATGAAGGCTAATGTTAGCGCTGTAAAGGCTAAAGTTAGCAGCTGTTAAGGCTAACATTAGCAGCTATAAAGGCTAACGTTAGCAGCTATAAAGTTTAATGTTAGCAGATATAAAGGCTAACGTTAGCTTCACGTCTCCTCCACTGAGCTAAAGGAGGACTTGTGTCCTAGTGAGGACGCTTAGTCGTCTTCCTTAGAACCTTTAACGTCCACCAGAGGGGCGTTCACTGACCG